>VMDR010016890.1:0-20674 GCA_007922815.1 Macrotus californicus | reverse complement strand
ACAGATATTGTTATGGCTGTCTGGAGTTTCACTTTTAACACATAAGCATAAATAAAAGAATTAAAAAATATTTATACAGATATGGAATTAGTACTACCCATGTATAGTGCACATCCTTATTTTTCTCTCAAAACTTTGGGCAAAAAGGGTACATTATACACAGCAAAATACGGTAGTTAAGTATAACTTAATGAATGATGAGAGAAATCTAATTGGAATTCTTAGTTTAGAAGACTACTGGTACTTTTTAATATTCTATTTTCTGATTTGTATATGATAAAGCTCTTCATCTTCTTGATATCTAATCCATACTTTAATAGCAACTTACATGATACCTTGTTCCCACTGATCTCTCAAAATTCAATACTACATTTTTTTGTTGTTAGTTTTAATGACAAAGTAGTTAACAGAATAAGTACGAGAAGAGTCTGTCATTCTCTACACCAGTGTGATTCGACAAACCAAGCTGTCTGGATTTTACACAGTGTTATGGTTAAGATTGACTTTTACTAAAATGTGAGCGGTAAGCCTTTGAAAGGGGCAACGGCTATGCTTCACATGTGGACCAACACCTACAGAACTCTCTCGGTGATCAGATCTGTTCCGTGGGCAAGTATAGGCTCCCAGTAAGAGAGGAAGGTCACTTCCTGACAGGACAGGCATCTCAGCTGATTTGGAAGACATTAAAGAGAAAGGCATTCACCTACTTTTATAGGTACTTCAAGTGATACCTTGTATAGGTGAATAATTTGAGCTGGATTTCTAAGATTCTAAACAGGAAGGAAAAAAAATTTTTTTTAATTTGTTGACTAATAGAAGCTATTTAAGAAACCTTACTAAGCGCTGACTCAGTTGGCTCAGTTGGGTGTGCGTTGTCCCACAAAGCAAAAGGTCACTCTGGTTCAATTCCCAGTGAGAGCACATGCTTAGGTTGAGGATCCGGTCCCCAAACAGGCACACAGACAAGAAGCAACCATACTCTTTCTCCCTCCCTTCCCCTCTCTCCAAAATAAATAAATAGATTAATTCATTAATTACTTAAAAGATTAAAAACTAGCCTAAATTTCTAATAAAATGTCCAAACAGAAGTTAATTTTCTGAGCTTGCTGGTTGTTTAACACTGTATGGCACTATATATTTTGATCCTACTACCAGGCTTATCTTTGCTAATCAGTTCTTCTTGTTGTACCTATGAGTCAGAGCAAAGCAAAATGAAAGCATCTTCTTTGGTTGTTTTGACCAAGAATCATCCTTAGAGATTATTTATCATCGTAAGGGGAACTCTTAGGGGAAAAAATAGTTCAAAACTTAGAACTAGGCAGAAGAATAACTGAATATCCTTTATCCAAGGATTAGCTAATTCTTTAAGAGTATGCACCTTTGGCGGAATGGCTTTTTATTTGTTAAGGTACTTTATAAATCTATGAGAGAAGACGTTCATTTGGGAAATAACACATGGCAATACCAATGATAAGTATATAATAGTACCACAAATAAATTGTCTCGTACAGAAGCAAATGACTTTTGTCTGGTAGCAAAGAATACCTCAAAGGTTTTCATTTTATTGCCATTAATCGATATAATATAAAATCAGGAATCTTATTCCAGTAATCTTTCTTTCAGTGACTAGAAATGCTTCCCTGTTCCTACAGTCTTTTGAACCAGCCTACCACCCTGCAGATACCCTCATTAATGAATTAAATGTACCTTTGACATGTGATCACCCACACATGTAATATGACTCATTTTTAAGGTTTTGAGTCTTTTCAGACATTTAAAACATAAGTTTTGAATAGCCAAATTTGCCACTGCACTTTCCCATCTCACTAACCAACTATTTAAAACTGGGGGTAATGGAGGAGGTACAGAAATACATAATCAACTTGAATTTGTGGAACTGTCCCCTTTGATTTTATTCTCATCAACCACGAGAAGCAAGGGGAAGATTTTACGATGCTGTTGGCATTTCTAAGTTGTCACGTGCTCTAAATGTGTAAAACATACACTTTTTATTAAAAAATGTATCTCAATAATTTCCTTTTGGGGGAGGGAGAAGAGGCCTGTAAACATATCATACTACTTATTAGATTTGAAAGCTGGCCCTCTTCCAAGATTTTTAAAGCATTTTTATGTAATGATCATAAAATATATAAACATAACTCTGCATTTTTCAAAATATTAATTATATGAAATCATTAATGTCACATATTTTTAAATAATCCCTAATTCAGTCACTTGTCTTTCATTGCTTTTTTGTATATTTTTTTCCTGGCAGTCTTCTTGTATTTAAAAGACACTAAATTTTTCGACTGCAAATGTCCGAGTTGCTTAGCCATCATGGGGCAAGTTTATTTTTGGAGACGAAAAGTATAAGGTCATAACTCTACTTTCCCTCACACTCCCCACAACAAAAAGTAATTTTGAGCATTTGGATTATGTATTGATTTTAAGGTACCTGTTAAAGGTGACTATACAGGCTTTGAAATTACTCTGTCTCCTTACCCGTAATTCATTTAGGAAGTTGGAAGTTCTCTAGCACTGGCACCAATATGGCTTTTTCTTTCTTCAATACTAGGCTGTCTTTTCCCCCTAAAATTTATTGGGATCTACTTAGACACAATGTGTCCCTGAAATATCAAGGAAATACTCCTGTCTCAGCATGCCGTTTGTGTCCATTGTAATTCAGACATTCTTCACGCTGCATTTATGTCCAGCAAGGGTAAGAGTCCTTACACTAAAAACCAGCCCTTGTGAAGTGGCTCTCCTTACACGTGGTCCATTACAGCCTTTCACTCTCTGACCCTGCAATGCCTCCAGTTCCCTCCAGTTTTAATAAGCAACTCAAATGTGGTAAACCATCCTCTCTGGGCTGAGGGCACAAGCACCAATAGACACATGATAACACGGTTTAGAAGAACACACTGAAATAAGCCCATAATTCCAGTCCTAAAATACCCCATTGCAAACAAAGTCTTAAAATTATTTTCAAACCCTAAACTTTAGTCTGAATCCTTTAGTCCATGAATTTTTCTTCTACCATGCATGCTCTGATGAGACATCACATAATATATGTGTTTCCAAGGGTTTGCTTAAACAGACATGCAGCAAGTGTTCATCAAATAACTAAAAATAGCAGACAGGTAAATCAAAGGAAGGACAACGCATCTCTCCAGGGGGTAAGAATATTACAGAGGAAACCCTGAAGTGCAGCACAAATTCCAAACAACAGCAAGTCTGAGATTCCATTTCATGTGGAACTCAAGAGACAGTCATTTAGAGCTTTAAAAAGCTTTTCTGAGAGCTTTAAAAAATGTTAAAGAAAGAATACTTTATATAAAGTAGAAAATCACTGTGAATTAAATTTAATAAATAGCTGATTGTATAGTGGATTTAAATGCCCATGACCAAGTCAAGGAAATTTTTCAGCGACACCATAATTACAAAGCAGGATGGTACTATGGCAAGAGTATGGCAAGAGAAAGACCAAACTTCAAATCCTGTTCCTGGCTGACTTTAATAAAGGTATTCACTCTACTCCCTAAAATTTCACTAATTTTGTAAGGTTCATACTTTTACATAGTATTTACTACTGAAAAATACTGCTTTCCAGAAAAAAAAATTGTTTAAAACAACAAAATCTGAAAAATCACTGAATGATGCATAGCATTCCAGCTTTAAACTGAGATTTTCTGGTTCTGTCACATTCTTAGAATCTAACACCTGTCCCCAATACTTCGACGTTTTCCAACTGTGTTAATGAACTCTTCCTCCCTCTCTGTCTTGTCTCCCTTCGCCACCCATGTCTTGGTTGTCCTTAGGCAAATGGCACAGATTCATATATACACTGTCTTTGGCCACTTGGACAGACAGGAATAAGTAGATAACAAAAAGAAAATAAGCCCCCATTCTTACCTGATGAGCTCCGTCCTTCAACACAAACAAAACTGGCGGTACCATTACAGCTCAGTGTCTCTTTACCAACACTGAACTGAACGCACGGAACTTTATTCCGCCACTTTCTGTCATGTTTGCCTCTGATAGATTTGCTGTCAAATAATTCCATTAGTTCAAATATGTAAGATGTTGACAGTTATGACCTTGTAGAAACACATGTCTTACACTGGCTATAAGAGGGGGATGAAAATATTACACAAAGTGATCCACTCATTTTACTGAGTGATTCAGGTTCCTGGAGAGATTGACTACAGGTTAGAAATGGTAAGTCAACAAAAAGCTCCCTTCAAATGAATCCTCAGAGGTATTAAAATGTGATACATTGCACACATAATATCGTTTACTACATTATGACTAAGTCTTCCCTTATAAAATTAAAACACGAGTATTATTACATAGAAATCTTAGCTAAAATTGTGTTACCTAAGAAATGTTATCATGTGACTCAAATGTGGGCACCACAGTTTTACGTGATTTTACTACATCACACTGTCAGGAGAAAGCCGGGCACAAAACTCATGACACGAGCATGGCGCCCCCTGGGTACACAAACACATTTAGTCTCTCCAAAAAATATGTGAAGAAGGCAAGCCTTATTTTAACGATCTGGCTAATAACCCTGAGATAGAAATCAAAAAGAGAATACATAGTTCTAAAAGCAACATTGTAACATAAAGGAACATTTGTTAACAACACTGTTCATTTCTCATCCGTCTCTATGTAACGTCGTTTGCTGACAAGGGGGCAGCATGGGATCCGGCGGGACTTAAACCACTGAATTCTACCTAAGTTTTATGTCAGAGGAGGAATGGTTTCAGACTAATTTAACCACAGAGGGCTTCTATTTTTTACTATAAAGTAGTGTATGTGCATGCGTGTATTTTACAGAAGCAACACCGCGTGGTGATTTATATTACGTTCAGTAAAACATACTACATTGAAAGTAGGGCAGAAGGTAGTCACGACTTTAAATACTGTCAGACAGGTACTTGAGGGGCTCTAAACTAAAACTCAATTAGTCATTTTACAAAAACCTGTTAAAAAAGAAAAAGCAGTTATAATTACAGTAGAAGATAAATGTATTAAAATGTCAATCATGATCCCTACTCTCAGATCTGAGACAGAACATAGAGCAAAATGGTCAAATGAATTTGTTTCAAGAGGGGCATACAGATAAAAGAATGTGTGACAAACAAGGTCATGGACACAAATGTATTCAAGATGAAAAAGAATTTCTAGTGCCATACAGCATCTCTCATTCTCTGTGGCTTTGTTTATTTATATACCAGACTTTTGAGGAGTAGAAATTTTAAATTAATTTGACAAACAAAAGACAGAGACACACAGAGAGAGAGAGAGAGAGAGATCCTAACGGGAGCTCCTTCTTTGTAGTATTAATAACATTTAAAATTATATCCACAATAAATAAGTAAAGCATTTATAGGGCAAAAGCCAAATATTAATAATTATGTGACAGTCTTTTAATTACTTTAAAATTAGAACTGAATGTAATGCTTGGGGAATGGGGAAATTTTTTCTTCAATTAATTTTCTAAAAAGAGGAAAACCATTTCAATTTATTACTTGATCAAACTATTTTAACTCACACTACATAAGTTGACATTTTTGCCTGAGTAAAATGAAATAGTGTCTCTTGGGAAATCAAAGATGAAAAACATAATTTCTGCTCAAGAGGACATAACAGCTTGGTGCGGGTAAGGACACAAATAACGATACTACATTGCTGCAGCTGAAATATGTACAAAGCACACTGGCAACATATTTGGATATGAGGACCAAAGAAAAAAGTTCCAAACCAGTCAAGAAAATCTCCGCGGAACAGAAGAAACTTGACCAGACATGGTAAGAAAGGGTAAGAGTTTGGTGAGTGGATAAAGGCAGAGAGAAAAGAACATTCAAAAGCCCTGAGATGCCAAAAAATGCCTATCTTTGGTGGTAGGTAGGGAGAGCAGCTTGGTGGATAAAAGGGTTTGGGCTCATTTAAGTCTCCTATTACTATCTTTTATTCTAATCTGTAACATTTTTTAATTGTTAGTTTTATTTCCATAGCATACCTGTAAGCACTGGTTTTATTCTACTTTATTTTTGATAATTTTTATAAACAGGATGCATGTTAAAAAGTACACAACTCACAACTGCTCAGCTCAGTGTCCTTTTGCACAGCTTGAGCATAACTGTGCAAAGGATATCCAGATCAAGAAACAGTATTACTAGCATCCAAAAGTTGCCTTCATGCCACCTTCCAAGCATTAACCATTCATCCCCCACCTGCTGGCCCCTTCTGCAGGTAAACAATACCCTGACATCTACTAGCATCAATTAGTTTTGCTTGTGTTTGAAATTTATATAAAGGAAAGATAGTACCTACCCTTTTGGGTCTAGTTTCTTTCCCTCAAGATTATGTTTGTGATCTTCACTGATACCATATGTAGTAATAGTCTGTCCATTTCCACTGCAGTGTAATATTCCATTACATGGGTATGTCACTATTTACTCACTGCACTGTTGACAGGCATTTAGATTGTTTTCACTGTCGGACTATTAGGAATATCGCTGCTGTAATTATTCTTGGGCATGTTATTTGAAAAGCATGTACTCAGTTCTCCCGGGCTTGTATCAGAGAATGCACTTGCTGGGTCATGAGGTTGCCTGGAGTGGTTGTACAAATTTGTGCCAGGAGTACATGAGAGCCCCACTCGCTCCACTCTCTCACCAACACTTGAAACTGTAACCTTCGTGTTCTTCTGAACATGTAGTAGTTTCTCCTTGTGGCTTCAGTCTGCCTTTCCTTGATGGCTGAGATGAGTGTGTGCTCACACTTTCATATTTTTTTGGCCATTAGGATATACTTTTTCTTTTCCTTGCTATTTTAAAAGTTCTCGGCAGGCCTTTCACCCACCCTCATTGTCACCTGACAAAGGTAGTGCGGAGGCAGGAAATGCTGAAAAACACTGTCAATGCAAATATTGATGGCATTATGTCTTCAAGTGAGGACAAATAATTTTCTTCTTTTCTCTATTCTTCTACCCATCTTCATTCTTCTTCTTTTTTTTTTTGGTTCACCTTTTTTTTTTAAATTACTTTATTATTATTCAATTACAGTTTGAATTTTCCCCCCACCACTCTCCCCCCACCCCAGCCAATTTCATTCTTCTTTTTATTCTGACCTGTTTATTGGCCCTGTCTTTCTTCTTCTCTTCTATTTTTCCAGTTCAAAGAGGTCAATAAAATGAAGTCAATTAACAATGCCCAAGTACTTTATAGAAAGTTCAGTAGTTCAAGAACAACTTTACGTCGGAGACCCAGCCTTCGTACTTTAAAGTCACTGAACACTTAAAAAATAAATGTTAAAAGGAAGCATGCCTGATAATTTATTTGAAAATAAATGAAGCATTCATTCCATTTTAATGATAAATCTAAATATCTCCTTTTTTTGCAAATTATGAACGGATAATATTTGGTGAGCATTTTAGAGAAATAACAGAAGGAAAATGGGGGAGGGGTGGCATATATGATAAAAAGAGGCCAGTAAAAGAATACATGAGTTCTTTCACCTTTTTAAGACTAAACATAAGTTACATTTGGCAAAAATAAAGTGGCCATGACCTTTTTCCCTTCTCTGCATGATTAATTACTTAATGTCCTACTAATTGGAAGATGTGGCTGAATTTCAAACACTTTCATTTTCTGTGCCTCTCATCCTGTCCTGTAAACCACCTATTAAGCTGTTCGTTAGAGGTGAGCCCGCAAGGTCATCTGAGCAGTGTCTCTTCAGCTACTCATTACCCATCTTCAGTGGTAATTAACAATAGTAACATTTCCATAAATCAACATATTTCTGATTATTCCCTGATGATAAACAGAATGTATGCATCCCAGCCCACCCCTTTTAATTTTATAAAAAAAATTTCAGTCTAAATATACCTCAGAGATAACTCAGGTGAAATATTACAGCAGTTCCTTTCATTAACATGTACCAGGAAAATAAGGTTAGGTACCTTCGAAGGAAAAAATACAAACCTATGCATAAAACTAAGTGAGCCTGCTGACAACTCAGGGGTCAAACATAAGAAGCAAAGGATGTCAGCCACCTAGTACCAGTTTATTCCCATGGCCAAAAAATTAAGATTCAGTTCAGCTTCACAAATAACCATTTGCCTACTCGGCCAAGGGGAGTGACAATTTAGAACAGAAAGTAGATTTACTTCACCCTACTCTCAAAGAATACATCGCCAGGTGAACTAATTAAAAAACTTTCCTAAGGGTATATTTACTGTATTCATTTATAAACCATACTTTGGAAATGTAACATTTTGGTTTTATTTTCTTTGTGTCCTTGTGGTGTGTTATTGTTTACTGTTAATGTTTTCTTTCACTTTGGGGTTTTTTTTATATCATAGCGTTTAGCAAGTTCAGTCACCAGATCGACATTTTCATTTCCATTCCACTGGCTATGTCTAAAAATCTCGTATCTAATATTCACATTCAGTTTAAAAAGATTTTTCTGAATCTAGGAAATTCATAGAGATTAAAGTATTTTCAAGAAATCACAGTAAAAATACTGAAAATGTCTTTTAAAACTGAAATTATTATAATAGCCCATCAGCCCATTAATTATGCATCATTATATATTACAATCAATGATTACATATTATTATATAGTATACTATTATATTACATAGTTAAATATTATTATATTTTATTGTGGGGTTCTGGAACAAGTTGCCCCAAGATGTGCCTCTGTAGTATGCACACTGTTTTGAGCAAAAGGCAACTTTAGCCTCAGGCTCAAGGTAAACTTTTGCCCATCCCTTAACTACCTAGAACTTGCCCAGAATAAGAGATTATCAGAGATAACCTCTGTTCACCTATTTATAGGGCAGCACAAACTTCATTTACTGAGCATCAGCTCTTCTCAACACCCCAAAATGACCCTTTGAAGCCCTCAAAGCTCCCTACTTCATCCCTAGCTCAGGATGTCTTACACAGGCACGTTACTTTTCTGTCTCTAAAGCTCTCATGCATGTGGGGTCTCAGGCTCTGTCAGGTGTGTGGAGTTCCCATACATATGCATGTATTGAATTTGGTTATTTTCTCTTGCTAATCTGTCTCATGTCTATTTGATCGTGAGACCAGCCAGAAACAACCTTCGGGGTAGAGGAAAGTTTGTTCCTCTCCAACAGTATGTTATATGCACATGATTGTGTATAGTGTACAATTATACCACATTTGTTTGTTTCTACATATTAGAAGGAAATAGTTTATTCTCTTTATTAGCACAGCATTTTTAAATAACTGCACTTTCAATTTCAACAATTAATTTTGTTAAATATATATGCATAGAGTTTAGAATTAGTTTCAAATTACTATGTAAATCAACAGTGTATAAAGTGATATGTATATATTGATATCCTATGTTAGTCCAGAGAAAACACAACTCAAACTGGTTTAAACAATGAGACAATGTAGAATTTCACAAAACCAATGTCCTAAGGGTTTAACAAGGTCTGGGTAAAGAATGGTCAGAGCTCAGAGCTGTTTTTCTACAATTCACTCAGAAAAGAGCTTCTCTAGTTGACCATCTGGGGTCCAGGCTGCCTTTCTTCTGTGGCACTGGCATGCCCCTGACCAGAGGGACAATGACACAAGCCATCTCCCACCATGGAGTAAAAGGCCTTCCCTTCAGTCTGGTCGGGTCAAACCTGTACAGGCACTAAGTGAGCTGATCTCACATTTTAGATTATTTTGAATGAACTTTGTTTTTTCTTCATTTTATGTATTTATTTTTTTATTTCTTGGTTTCATTTACATTTGGCTTTTTATTAACTAGGAATTTTTAAAAAACTAATTACTTTTCCAACATCAGAGATAATAAAGATATAGTGAGCTCATGAACAATAATAGGATTAAAGAAAGTTGTTGAGTGAAAAACAAGGCCTATATTAAGGCTTTCAGATGTGGTCAAGAAACTTGATCATAATAGTTTATGATGACAACTAAACTGTTATTATATCTAAAATAAGAAAATGCTACATATTCCAAAGTAATTTCCTCAACACAGGGTAGAACAGAATGACTCTCACCTTGAGGCATATCAGGTGGCAGGTGATGAGGTTCCTGAGCACTCACATGTACCCATTCAAAGTCGTCATATAGATCCTGGTGGTAATCACAGGCCCCTGGACCGTCATCAAAAGTACAGCCACCTAAAAGAGGGGGGAAATAACATTAGATTGGCACATTCTAAACAGGTAGGCTACAATGGACAGCATGCTGGAGAGGGAGACATTACACTGGAATACGTAAATGTGGTACGCAAAACTTTAATAATAAATGGTACTCCTGCTTATCACCATCCTCGTTAGATTTTCACACAAAATGAAATTTCTATCAGTATTTTGTCTGAATAAGAAACCAATGGAGCCTCAGATGGAAGTCTGGGCACAGATTTTAAAATATGAAAAATACTATTAGATATGTGTGTAGTATTACATACTCATTTTTTAAAAGACTTTATTTATTTTTAGACAGAGGGGAGGGGAGGGAGAGAGGGAGAGAAACACTGATGTGAGAGAGAAGCTCCATTCGGTTGCCTCTTGCATGTGGGCCCACAGCCCAGGCACGTGCCCTGACCCGGAATCAAACTGGTCACCTTTCATTTTGCGGGACGTTGCCCACACAGGCTGGCCAAGGCATGTTAGATACACATGTAGTGAGGATATTTCCTGAAATTTAGGAACCACACAGAAACTTAACAGTTGTTGACAACTTCATTGTTTATACGGGGAGAAAGGCAAAGAGTATAAACCATCTTTTTCCATAATGCAAGTTCAAAGAGGTGAAGTTAGCACTTAAGTCTTATCAAGTTCCCTGCTTTAAAGGAACACTATGGAATGTACATATAATATCAAATGAACCAGTTAAAACTTTATAGGGTCTAAAATGTTTGAGGTCAGTGATACACACGAGGCCTTTATTTAGATTACTTTCATACACAATTATAACTTATTAGGAGGGGGAAAACTAAAGCATAAAACCAACTGGATTAGCCTGTAATCACACTCATCACTTCCAGTTCATTTAATAATTGCTTTAAGAAATGGAGGTAGGCTTTCCCCTTTACGTCAGTCATTTTTCCTGGCTTCATTTTCAAGGGAAATTTTATGACAGTGATAGAATTATATTAGCTTCTCATCCCACATATATACAGGCAAGAATAACTCAACATATTTAGTTTATTCAATTCATGAAAGTAAGAACTGGCCTATATGTCTAATCTTAAAAGAAAATGAATTAGTACTAATGAAAATCCAGCGGTGGGTTTAACAAGACAATAACCTGTCTCCTTTTAGGTAGCTTATTTGTTTAGTTTCCATAGTGAATCTTTGGAAAGAAACTCAGTGAGTTCTGTAACCGAACAGCAGACTATACAGGGCGGTAAACTTCAGTCCTGTAAGTTCTGCTCTGTAAACAAGGAATTCACTTTCATCATCAAAAGTTTGTCAATTTGAATATCAATAAAAGTTACATTCCTGAGCTAGCATCACAGGCAAAGAAGGAGAGATCAGATATGTCCAGAAGACACTTGCAGCCCTAATGACCCTTTTAAAAAGCAGAATATGTGTGTGGGAATCCTTGAATCATACACATAAGTACATCAATCCTTTAAAATAACTAAACTTCACCAGCTTGAAAGCTTAATATTCTCCATTAAATATGCTTAAAATAGACTTTCTGTAACTGCTCTCATAAAAAACGATGGATTTTTAATTTAAAATTGATCAATGAAAGAGGTTGCTAGGAAATGCATCTTCACATAGCATGGGGAAAGTTTTTCTCAAAATATAATGTGCTCTCAACCCAAAAATGACTTACTGCTTTGCAACACATGCCCTGAGGACCCCATTGCCCTTTATAATAGTGAGTGCCCTCAGTATATAAATTTAAACTACCAGTGCAACCTGCATTAGCTCACTTGGAGACAAATGGCCTTCACTGCCGTCCTTCATAGCAGTTGTTAATTTTAGACTCCAGGATGCTCATTAGCAAGAACAACTAGAAGCTGCACAAAATGAGTGATCAACCCCTACTGTCTGTGGCACATCACAGCCATATCAATCAAGAGATTCGAAATAGTTCCCAGTCAACTTGACTTCAGTGGTAAGGACATTTTTAAGATTTTTTTTATTTTAGAGTTAAAAATAAATTATATTTTGTTGATGATTTCCTTTGCTGTGCAAAAACTTTTTAGTTTGATGTAGTCCCATTTCTTTGTTTATTTGTATGTTTTTTTGTTTCCTTTGCCTGGGGAGATATATCCAATAAAATATTGCTATGAGCAATGTCTGAGGTTTTACTGCCTATGGTTTCTTCTACAATTTTTATAGTTTCGGGTGTAACATTTAAGTCTTTGATCCATTTTGAATTTATTCTTGTGTGTGGTGTAAGAAGGTGGTCTAGTTTCATTTTTCCGCACATAGCTGTCCAATTTTCCCAACTCCATTAATTGAATAAACTGTCTTTAGGCCATTGTATGTGCTTGCTTCCTCTGTCAAGTATTAATTGACTATTAAAATGTGGGTTTATTTCTGAGCTCTCTAATCTATTCCATTGATCTATGTGTTTTGTTTGTTTTTATTATTATGCCAGTACCATGCTGTTTTGATTACTATGGCCTTATAGTTTGATATTAGGAGCATGATTCCTCCTACTTTGCTATTCTTTCTCAGGATCCCTGTTGCTATGCAGGGCCTTTTGTGGTTCCATATAAATTTTTGAAATATTTGTTCTAGTTCTGTGAAATATGTCTTTGGAATCCTAATAGGGATTGTGTTGAATCTGTAGATTGCTTTGTGTAGTATGGACATTTTAATATGATAATTCTTCCCATCCATAAACACAGTATGTGTTTCCACTTATTTGTATCTTCAATTTCTTTGTTCAGTGTCTCACAATTTTCCAAGTACAAGTCTTTTACATCTTTGCTTAGGTTTATTCCTAGGTATTTTATTACTCTTGTAGCAATTGTGAATGGGATTGTCTTCTAATTTCCCTTTCTGTTAGCTCATTATTGGCATATAAAAATGCAACTGATTTCTGGATATTAATTCTGTATTCTGCTACTTTGCTAAATTCATTTATCAGTTCTAATAGTTATATGGTAGAATCTTTGGGGTTCTATATGTACAGTGTCATGCCATCTGCAAATAATGACAGTTTTGCTTCTTCCTTTCCAATGTGGATGCCTTTTATTTCTTCTTCCTGTCTGTCTGATTGCTGTGGCTAGGACTTCCAGTACTATGTTGAATAAGAGGGGTGAAAGTGCAGATCCTGGTCTTGTTCCCAAATTTAGTTTTTGCACGTTGAGTATGATGCTCGCAGTGGGTTTGTTATACATAGCCTTTTATGTTTAGGTGTATTCCTCTAATCCCACTTTGCTGAGAGTTTTTACCATAAATGAGTGCTGGATTTTATCAAATGTTTTTTCTGCATCTATTAATATGATCATGTGGTTTTTATCCTTCATTTTGTTTATGTGCTGAATCACATTTATTGATTTGTGAATGCTGTACCAACTCTGAAATCCCAAAATAAATCTCATCTAATTATGGTGTATGATCTTTTTGATGCATTGCTATATTCGGTTGGGAGAATATATTCACTGACACATCTGATAAGGGGTTAATATCCAAACTTTATCAAGAACTTACAAAATTCAAAACCAAAAACACAAAGAACCCAATTTAAAAATGGGCAAAGGACCTGAATAGACACATCTTCAAAGAGGATATACAGATGGCTAATAGATATATGAAAAGATGCTCAATGTTAATCATCAGAGAAATGCAAATTAAAACCACAATGAGATACTATCTTACACTTGTCACAATGGTTATCATGAATAAATCAACAAACAACATGTGCTGGTGAGGTTGTGGAGAAAGGGGAACCTTCTTGCACTGTTGGGGGGAATGTAGATTGGTATAGCTACTATAGAAAGCAGTATGGAGATATCTCAATTAAAAATGTATCTGCCTTTTGACCCAGCTATCCCACTTCTGTGAATATATCCGAAGGAACCCAAAACACTAATTTGTAAGAACATAAACACTCCTATGTTCATTACAGTGCTATTTACAGTTGCCAAGATATGGAAGCAGCCCAAGTGTTGACGAGTGGTAGATGAGTGGATAAAACAACTCTGGGGCATTTACACAATAGAATACTACTTAGTCATAAAAAAAAAGAAGAAACATGTACCTTTTGTGACAGCATAAATGGACCTGGAGAACATTATGTTAAATGAAATAAGCCAGTCAGAGAATGACAAATACCATATGCTTTCACTCATATGCGGAATCTAATGAACAAGCTGAAGTAACAAGCAAAACAGAGACAGACTCATAGATGGAGCGCAGATGACAGCTAGTGGGGAGGGAGGTTGGGGGTGGAGGGACTGAGCCAAAAGGAAAAAGGACTCATGGACATTGACAACAGTGTGGTGATTGCTGGGGTGAAGAGGGTAAAAGGAGACTAAATGGTAATGGAAAAAATATAATAAAGACTAAATAAAAATAAATATATAAATAAATAAAATTATAATCTAAGAAGTACTATATATCTATTTACCACATATACAGCCTATTAATAAATCTTTGGAAAAGTTTTTCAAAATCTTTTTGTAAACTATTTTGTATTTCAAGGTTTAGGACTAATGTACTGAACTAGGTGAGACAAAATACAACAAACAAAAATACTCTTACTGTCCTGAGTAATGGCATTGACAGACACAGGTGGGTGGTGGGGTAGGGCATAAATACATCTACATACACATCACATACATGTATGTTAATTATAATGTATAATAAGGAATAATAACAGTATGGCCAAAGTCACAAGGAATCAAAATGACAAATGAACTGGCTACATATGCCCGGCTTGATTAGAAGGCTTCATGGAGTTAGTTAGGCCTATGAAGATGAGTAAGGATGCACCAGGCCAGAATGCAAACAAAATTTAAATTAGAGGAAAAGCAAGAGCAAAGGCATAGAAGTCTAAAGAAACATGAGATGTAGGAAAAATTCAAATTTTCTCCAAAAAGTCTGTGCAATGAATACGAAAAGCATGTGGGCAACAAGACACAAACAAAACTAAATAGGTAAGATTTTAGATATGATAAAATTTTAGATTTTATTCTAGTTGTAGTGAAGCCATTAAAGGATTTTATTCGCGGGTATGACACAATCCAAGCCACACATTTAAATAATAATAACAACAACAACAACAACAACATGTAGCAGTCATAAAGACTTTAAAGTGGAATTGACTGGGGTGGGTAGAGAATTTGGTCCAACCTTAAAGCAGATACCACATAATATATCTTGAGGTAATTCCATTATACACAATCCCTGTTCACCATTGAAGGATTACTAGAAAGCCTTAGATACAAAGTCTTCTATAATACACAATCTTCTATATACATGTCCCTAAGTTCAAGACATCTTTATATATAGTATTATAATCTATTTTAGAGAAATATCTTAGTAACATTCTAATTCTTAAATAAAAACTTAACTCATGAATTTTAAAGTTTCACTGAGTTAAATGGCAGAACAAAAGAAGACAATGCTGAAATGACGTTGAGGAAATTTAGCTAGGCAGAGGGGTGAAAAATGAGCAAGGAGACATCTTACATCCCCAGATGTTGTCTTTGCTGTGAGTAACAAGACTACTGACAGCACCTGCAAATCATGTCAGAGAAATGGGTACCAGGTTCCTGGACTCTTAGAGGAAAATTACCTCTGATTAGCCATTTCACAGACTGCTAATTCCTCTGTGCCCATCAGCCAAGGGCAGATCTGTCTGGAAATAAACTGTATTAACTCAGATTATAAATGGAATTACATTTAAGGTATTCATAATAAGTTTCTTTTTGTTCTTTTGAATTTTTTTGTGTGAAATGTGTTGGCTTCTTTGTAATGAGTTTTGGGGATTTACCAGTAAACTTATATTATGGTTTCTGATTAGCATAGGTAAAGTAGACCTTTTCAAAGTTAGTTTAATTCAGTATTGCATGTGCCCTGAAGTGACATGTATTAATCTTTCTTTGTGTCCTTAACAGAGAAAAGACTATTCCAAAGTTGGTGTCCCTTAAGTGAGAAAATGTGTATCCCAGCTTAATTCATAATTGGAAAAAATTAATTTGTCCATTTATGAGGGTCATAATCAACTGTGACATATTATTTTTGCCAACATATTTATTCTAAGACTTTCTTCTTACTTTTTAAAACTGTATGTTTCAAATGATTTTAAAAAGTAAAAAGAAATATTGTGTGTTCTTTACAAATACCAAAGACTTGGGATAAGATAATTCTGTGTACTTCTTGATATTATACTCAGTCAAAAAATTAAGACTGGGTAGATGTTTGGGAGGGGAGAATGGTGAAGATCCTAGTACAATGCATTTTTTAAAAATGACCTTCGCAAAATGTTCAGAGCCATCCACAGCCCTACTTCCTTTTTATTTTAATCTCCTAGGAGATTTTATGTGTATATATATAATCCCCCTTTCAACTCTGTACTTCTGGGAACACTGAAAGTACAAAATAAAAACTGACGTATTGGGATCGATGTTTGCGGAGTTTATCTCTGCTCTAAGGATAGGCAATGTCTTTTCTCAACCGAAGGACTGAAATTCAAAGAGGAAAAAATATCCCAAGTAGATGCAAAGGACCAATGCCTTTGAAGGCATAGTATGAGTCATTGGTCATAATACATTGCTCTGGTTCAGTACCAACGAGGAACACCAGAGAAAAATAAGAAAAGTTATGAATAAGAGTATGCTAAGTGAAATAAGCCAGGAGGTGAAAGACTAATACCGTATGATCTCACCTATAAGTGGAACTAATAAAAAAAAAAGCAAGCAAAATATAACCAGAGACATTGAAATTAAGAACTGACAGTAACTAGAGGGGAGGTGGGGGGCGGGGATAATGGGGGGAAAGGGGGAAGGGTTTTCAGGAACAACTATAAAGGACACATGGACAAAACCAAAGGTGGGTAGAATCAAGGGTGGGATGTGGGGATGGCTGTGGTGGGGGGAGTGGTGGGGGAAAATGGAGAACAACAATAAAAAGAAGTTAAAAAAAATCCTTAAAAATATAATCATTTCAGATCCAAGAAAAAAATCCTTTGCCTTGCTTATAGTTAATTAGTATGTGAAAATATTATTTGAACCTAGCTCTTTTATTTAAAAAAAGGAATTTGAAACACATTTGTGGAAATCTAAACCTATCATTTATTGATAGATACAAATGACTCCTAATGATGAGAGTGCTCATTTCAAACACACCCACAAATTAACTAGCTATTCATCCCTAGAGTTCCATTTTCAGCCAAAAATATATGTTTAATATATATAATCCACGATTATTTAGCTTGCAAGACTTCTATTGAAATTGTCTATGATTCAAAGAAAATACTATACTCCAAACTGACAGAATACTCTTCCTTTAATGGGACTTAATTAACCAGAATGGGATAATAAGTCCAATTTTCCTACATCTTTGCTGAGAAACAAGGTTAAAATCTCGTAACTTCAATTAATAAGACTTAAGGAATTTTAAGGAACTGGCGGCACTTAGAGGGTAGAAGACAGTGTTTCTGGACACAGCGTGGAGCGATAACTAACACAGCGTGAAGCGACAACCAAGTACTTCCACAGCTTTGCTATTTTACTGCTTTGAGCTTCAATTTCCTCCCCAGTGAAATCAAGAAAATAATAGCTATGGTCTAGTGGTCTGAGGACTAGTGAAAATACTTGTAAATCCTCTAACACTCAGCAAATTTGTTTTCAAAGCACCCTTTTTTCCATGTCCCATTCTTTACAGATTGTTCTGTAATATGATGAAGTCTGTCCAGAAAGTATCCATCTGTGTGGTGTGAAAAATAGAGACATTTATTGAAGAAGATACAAGATACAAGAAACACTGTACATGGGACAATGTTACCTCAGTCTCCATCAAAGTAGGCACCTTGGGACCTCACACAGGTCTCTCAATCACCATCAGCTACCCCATCATATTTTCATGAAACTCATCGACAGTCTGAAATCTCTTCCCTTTCAAAGGTGATTTTAGTTTGGGGAAAAAGCCTGGAGTAACAAGGCACCAAATCTGGGCTATAGGGGGCTGAGTCACCTGGGTGATTTGATGTTTTGCCAAAAAACTCTGCATGAGATGTGATGCATGAGCAGGCATGTTGTCGTGATAAAACTGCCAATTACCAGTTACCCATAGCTGTAGCCTTAGGAATCATCCCAATAGTTTCCACCACACAGTACACATGCTCGCTCAACAGACTCTACCACCCCCACTGACTAGTACAGTGAAGTTGTCATTGTTCACACATGCGCATTCCAGTCCACTCTCCTTGGCTGCCAGGTTACATCAATGTCTCACAAACTGTTCTTATTATATTAACAATGGCTAGACTTTTTCTGGACAGAAATCGGTATGCTATACAGATGAAATCCTATATACATATTAAACAGCTAAAGCCTAATAAGAAAGAAACTTATAGTTTCCATATAATTCATCTAGAAAGACTAAACAGAATTTCCATAAGGGAAATGTTACCATATTACCAAAACCACTTTTCCCTGAACACACATCAGATATGCTTTCAGTTAGGAAAATACCTTTCTTTAGATCAGAGGTCAGCAAACTTTATCTGTAGAAAGCCATTTAATAAATATTTTAGGTTTTGTAGGCCATACCATTTCTGTTGAAACTATATAAGTGTGTCATTGTAGTGAGAAAGCAGCCACAGAGAATATGTAACAATGGATATGGCTGTATTCAAGTAAGACTTTTATTTACCAAAACAGGTGGCAGGCTGGTTTTGGCCTGGGGCCATAGTTCACAAACCCCGGACTTAGGTCACTGAACATTACAGGTAGTGCACATTCTGGTTAAAAGCTCACCACCAAGGGTCTTTGATCTCAGCATCACCTCTATATTACTCAATTTTCTTTTCTATATATAGACATGAGTCGCAATAGACCACAGCCAGGAAACTGTAAGAGAAATGGAATTACAATAATATATTTGAAAGGAAATCAAATTATCTGGCTGGACAGAGGGGTAAGTCAAAAAGTGAAAACATGAAGAGAGCTAAAGACACTTTCAAAGTCTGCTATTCTGGGCTTCAGACTTTTAAGACCACAAAGGCTGATATATTTAACATTGTGCCCCAGGGTATATATGCATCCGCAAACATAAATATTTACATACATACTGCATGGAGACACAGATACATTTATTCATTCATGTCAGAGGAGGTCATTGAGAGGACGTGACCACCAGTTGACCCATGAAGTGGACCCAGGCAACAGGACCCCTCATGTCCCTGGAGTGTATGTTCTACCCACTGACACAGCCTTTAGAAAGAAGGATGTTGTTGAGCCCATCCGGGTGGTATTCATGGCTGAATCCTGTTAAGGACTCTGTATCAGCTTTTATGATTCTAGCGGGAAGGTGTGGAGATATACCTGTCTTGTGACCACCCGTGACAAGCCTCATAGGTAGATTCCCTTGCTTCCTAAACCTGGGTCTCTTCTTGCCCTCCAAGTACAGAGGCCAGTTTCAGATTTCACCCAGGGAATTCCCAAAGTTATAAACCAACAATGCAATCATTTATTATCCTCTACTATAGGTCACTAGTCCAGAGCCCTTTCTACAACTGAAATAAAATAAAGAGTAGCTGTATGAAATGGGGAAGTAAATATTAAAAAAGAAAGAGGCCAAATATCCTTAGCCTCAAGTACCTATATTCTTATAGGTACCTAGAAGACAGGTGTGAGCAACCCAAATCTGTATACCTACTTTTCAGGCTTCAGGCCAAGTTAAAGTCCAAAAATAAGCCTGTGAGACCTGGTTAACCCCGATAGTATATACGTAACTTCATCCAATTTCATTATGGACTTAATAATAATTACATGCCAAACAGCCATAGAAAAAGTGATTTGTTAAAATATAAAAGGAACTATCAATGAAAAGTATCTCAGAGTAGAAAAAAATGAAAATTGCCCAGGGCCACAGAACAAGAAAGTTATCAAGAGCCAAGATCTGAACCAGGCAGGGTGGGCTCTTTACTCCCCACCACTACACTAAATGGACCTTGCAGAAGGCCCGGCTCATCCCATGCAGTCCCTTCAGCGGGCATTGCCTCGAGCTGTTACTAAACACAGAGAGCACTGCCCACCCCATCCACTTAATGAATGATGGTGCCGCATTCTTTGGGGATAAAATGCAGTAAACTTTGAATCACACCACCTGATAAAGTCTCTCAGGCCTGATGCCACAGACAGGACAGCGTCTTTTAGATAGCTATAAAAGCCTCACTGATAACTAGCAACGTCAGCAAAGAACTTTATTTATATAGGTTGACTTTAGACTAAGAGTTTGTATGATCATAACACTGTCCTGTCACTCTGGATTGACAAGCTTCAAAATTCACTTATTCTCTCCTAAAACATGTAAGAACAAGTAACTTTTCTAGCTTTGAAAACATTATAAATTAAAAGCAGTTTTGTTCTGCCAACTTCTGCAGTCGCCCTCACATTAATCCTAGCATAAGAAATTAGATGTTTCTCCAAAGTTCATTAATGTATTTACCTAAATTTCTTTTCCTATTTTTTT
>VMDR010016889.1:0-20674 GCA_007922815.1 Macrotus californicus | reverse complement strand
TATATTGCTTTCACTTTAACCGCGTATTATCTGAGTAATTGCCTCACTGCTTCACTCTTCACATGTCAACACAGCTTTTTAAGATCTATTATGTGCCACAGTTGTGAATAGATGGAAAATGATCCCTTTTTAAAGGAGCTCACAGGCTATTTATTGGCAAGAACAGAGAGGTAAACCAGTAATTGCAGTTCAGAGATTAAAAAAGAGAGCATTGTGATCTGAGAGAGGAAGGCTAGATCAATACTGCAGAGGACACCAGGGAAACTTTGTAGTCATGGAGACCTGCATGGAACATGGGTCAAGAGAAGAGCAGGCAAGGTCAAGAGAAAGCAGACATTCATAAAGAATCATCTTTGAGAATAGCAAGTCATCTAGAATGCTGGAAACTATTCGTTTAGTATTTATCTTCCCAGATAGATTTCAGGGTCTGTAAAGCTGAGAACTATCTCTCTTATTCAACATAATATTTCTTTCTAGTACTAGCAGTGCCTGGAACACTTTTAAGAAACTCAGTGAATGTGTTTATTTTTTAATTAGCTAGCTTTATTAATAAAGCAAATATTGATATATTTAATAACATTTTATTAAGCTTTTATTTTTAATAACTTTAATTTTATAAATAGTTTAAAAGTTATATTATGTAAAAGGTATAATAATATAATACCCACCACTCAGATTCAGAAATAAAATTTTGCCAACCCAATGATAGCCTATTATGAAATGCCACGTCTCCCCAACAGATAATTACTATTCTGAATTTTATATTCAGAATTCCAGTGCATTTGTTTTTTTTAAATCCTTACTTGAGGATATGTTTTCATTGATTTTAGAGACAGAGAAAAAGGGACAGAGATCAAGAAGGAGAAACATCGATGTGGGAGAGAAACATCAACTGGTTGCCTCCCATATGCACCTAGACTGGGGCTTTAACCCACAGCCTAGGTGTGTGCCCTCATGGGGAACCATACCTGCAGCCTAGGTGTGTGCCCTCATGGGGAACCATACCTGCAGCCTAGGTGTGTGCCCTCATGGGGAACCACACCTGCAGCCTAGGTGTGTGCCCTCATGGGGAACCACACCTGCAGCCTTCTGTGGTACAGGATGATGCGTCAACCAACTGCACCACCCAGCCAGGGCACCAGTGCATTTCTTTATAAATTTGTCGTATATATTTATGGAAGTGCTTAAACTTTATATAAAGAGTATCATAGCATTTGTATGATCTGTGATTTGGCTTCTTTCCTCAACATTATGTTTACGAGATTCGTCCATGTTGATATTTGTGACTCCAGTTCATTTCAGTTGTTTGATAGTAGTCTATTGTGTGATTATTCACAATTTTTCTTTATCAGTTTTGCTTATGATGTGCATTTGTTTATAATACTTTGTTCTTATATACAACTATGCTATAAATGTTCTTGTGTCTGTTCCTTGTGTACCTGTGAGAGAGTTTCTGTATGTAGGTATGTGCCAAGAAGTAGATTTGCTGGTCATTGTTGCTCAGCCTCCTCACTGACACTTGGAGTTGCAGCCCTTTTTAATTTTTGTTACTATGAAATGTGTGGATGGTATCTCATGATTTCACATTGAATTTAATGAACTATTCTTGAGGTTTTGTTTTTCTGTGCTTACTGACCACTTACTTGTATCTTCTGTGAGCTGTCATTCTTTTGCCAGCTCTGCAAAAGCTTTTTAGTTTGACACAGTCCCATTCATTTATATTTGCCTTTACATCTCTTGCCTTTGGGGTCAAATTCATAAAATCTTCTCTAAGTCCAAGGTCCATAAGTTTAGTGCTTATGTTTTCTTCTATCTAATGGACTTTTTTTGCAAGGTTGTCTAAGGTGGTATATGTGGTATATTGCCCTTTTGGCAGGACATATATAACATTTGGTTACTCTCTTTTTATGGTCTTATCTGCCATTGATGATGATCATTATCTAGATCTATTAATTCATTAGGAATTTTATTTTATTTTTTAAAAGATTTTAATTATTTATGTTAGAGGGGAAGGGAGGAAGAAAGAGAAGGAGAGAAGCATCAATGTGTGGTTGACTCTCGCACACCCCCTACTGGGGACCTGACCTGGCCCGTAACCCAGGCATGTGCCCTGACTGGGAATCAAACCGGTGAACCTTTGGTTCGCAGCCCATGCTCAGTCCACTGAGCCACACCAGCCAGAGCTCATTAGGAATTTTTAAATGGTGATATTTGAATTTTTAAACTTCTACATTTATTTTCTGGAATAGGTCTATAAACTCACACAACAAATTTTGGCATAGTCTAAGGGCTCAGAAAATCTTTTAGGAAATACAGGACTAATTAGCGATATTTAACAGTTTTCAATAATGAGATCATTCTCTAGCACCCTCCAGAGGTAACTGAAGAGTTTATTTATTTATATATTTCTATAAATCATAAATAAGTAACATCTTTCTGGATTTAAATATATTTGATATATTTTTCCAGCACAAGTAACACCCCTTTTTTATTATAAAATCTTTTATTACAAAATCATAAGCATGTAATTCTGTGACATAACAATATCACACTCAAGCATACCATATGACATTTTAGGTGAAATGTTCAAATTAAAACTTTAAATTATTACACCCAAATCATTGCCCTACCAACCACACTCCAGCAGGCCTTACTTCTGCCAGACTCTGTATTTTAATCCATTGCTGTTATCTTTGTTGATACATAAATTTTTTCATCTTTGACCAGTGCAGCATAATCAGATTAGTTTATGAGACCTGTAGTAGTAGTTTTTGAGAGTTTCTTTGCTTTCTGGTATGAAGATATTTCAAGATCATCTTGTATATTTTCTGCCCCAAATGTGGACAGGAAATGTGGAATCAGCCATATATCATCCAATGGCAATTTATTTTTTATTCCACTTATCCTCTACTGCAGTAAAAGATATACATTATATTTCTATTTTTGATAACTTCCAAGAAAAATTTTAATATGCATAGTTTGCCTAAATATATGGAGTCTTGTTTTTGCAAGTAATAGAAAGATATTGATATCAGAACTCTCTCACGTTGGAAGTGTTACTCCAAACACTTTTCTGTATTAGTTTGCTAGAGTTACTATAACAAAGTACCACAAACTGGGTGACTTAAACAGCAGATTTTTACTGTTTCACAGTTCTGGGAGATAGAAGTCCAAGGTCAAGGTGTAAGCAGGATTGGTTTCTTTTGAGGAGTATGAGAATTAATCCCATGAATCTTATGCTTCCAGTGGTTTGCTGGCAATGTCTGGCATGCTTTGGCTTGTAAAAGCATACCATAGTCTCTGCCTTTACCTTCACATTCACCTTCACATGGTTTCCTTCCTGTGTGCTGTCTGTGTCCAAATTCCTCCTTTTTATTAGGGCATCAGTTATGTCAGATTAGGGCCATCTAAATGACCACACTTTTCACTTAATCACCTGTATAAAGACCCTATCTCCAAATAAAGTGACATTTTGAGGTATGGTGGGTTAGGACTCCAACATATCTCTTTGGAGGGAAACAATTCAACACATAACTCCCCTCTACTCTCATTTTAAAAATTATTATGAAATTTTTATACATCTTATCCCAAAATAAAAGTTATTACTTTTTAAATATAGTCTATCTTGGTTTATATTTTTCTCATATTTGCTGGTATTTCTGCATACCATTCTTTCTTCAACTTTAGACCTTTCTGTGTGGGATCATTTTACCTCTATCTTAAGTACATCCGTTGGAAATTCCTTTAGTGAAGTCTGTTGGCGGTGAACTCCTTTGTGTTTGAATGAAAATGTTTTTATTTCATCCTCATTATTAAAGATAGTTTAACTGTTCCCAGTTTTAGATGAACTTTTATTTTCTCTCAGCGTATTAAAAATGTGTTTCGATTTTCTCTGGCTTTCATCTCTACTGCTGTGGCATCAAGTCTACTTTTTATTTGAACTTAGGTGGTTTTAACAAGTTGCTTTTTATTTTCTCTTATCACTGATGGTCTCACTTTGACGACAATGTGACTGCGTTAAGGTTAGTTTTTACTCATTCTGCTTGGGAGCTGTTTTCCTAAATCTAAGAATCTGTGTGTTTCCTCAATTGTGGATGACTTTTATGACAAATACAGTAATATTTTCAAAACATACTCTCTCTTGTCATTACACTTTTGATTCTGAACCCCAGTTAGACATGTGCTGGACCTCTTCATTCTGTCTTTCAGATCCCCTAATCCATACTCCATATTCTCTTCATTTCTCTGTGCTAAGTCTAGACAGTTCTTGAGCTCTTTTCTACAGTTCATTCATTTCTCTTCAGCTGTGTCTAGCCTGATGTTTAACTTATGGCCAGAGTTTTAATTTAAATACATATACTTTATTTCTATAAATTCGACTGAGTTCCTGTTCAAGGTTATGAAATTGTTCAAATATTCTCTCAGTATTGGCCCTTGGTCATATTTATGATCTTTTTTATTTGCAGTATAGTCTTAAACATACTTATTTTATATTCTGCATTGGGTAATTTCAACATCTCAGTCTCTTTGTCAGGTCCGATCACGTTTATCTAATTCATTCTTTGCTGTTTTTGTTAACTCTACTTACTGCAGCTTGTTTCCTTGCGTGTATGAGCTCCTATTTGGCTGACCTAGATTTGAAGGAAGCAAGTAGAGAGTGCCTTTTTCCACATGAATATGTATTTGCTTTTGGTACATCCTCTACCAAGCAGGTGCACTACCCACTTGAAAGTACTTTATATGTTAGCATGGTATTTCTTGAACTGTGCAGGTATTATAAATTCAAACCCTAAACTCAGGCAGATAGGCTTGTAATTCATTCTCAGTGGAGACTTCCCCTCAAATGAATCCAAGAACTGGGATTTTAAGAGTTCCCTTTTATCTTCTTTCACCTTGGTGATTTTTTCGTAGCTCAAACTCTCACTTGAGGGTCTAGCTTTTTTAGCATCCTAGCTTTATGCATTAGTCTTAGTTTTTTTGCCCCTCTTGCTAGACAAAAGGTATTGGCTGGCAAACCCTGGCTTCTGTTTCTAGTATTGGAGACCCCTTCAGGGAAATCAAGGCTTTGGTGCTAGCTTACCACTCTAGTTTCAGTTTTCTCTTTGTTTTGAAGATATTCATCTCTTAATATCTAGGTGCTGTTAGTGGGAGAAGTTTTTACAATATATAGTCTAACAAGAAGTTTCTCTACATCTCTTAAAATTGAGAAAGTTTTCAACTCCATTGTAGCAAGGGTATTTCAATAAGTGTTAAGTCTTTAAAAGACTAAAACTAAATTCTATATTTAAAAGCTAAAAATATCTTTCAAATGAAATGTGGATTAATGTGGAAGCAATATTAAGAAAGTAAAGGTAAGGAAAGTCCAGATTATCATGACCAGCACCAACATTCTACTTAGTAAAGTGCCTGGCCTCCAGGACATCAGCACTCTCACAGTGCTAGAGAAACTGTGTGGTCATGGTGCACATTTTGAAACTTACCAGCAGAGTTGATCAAGCAGACAGTTGATATTAATCATGTAGAACTTATTCAGTGAAAGAAAAAGCCCTACTGAAACCACTGTAGTTTAAGCATGAATATATGTGTTTAAACAAAGAGCCTTTGGGAATTGAACTGAAAAGATCATCTAGATGTAATTTAACCGGTTAATCATCCTTCCATGAAATTTTCCCAGATCAAACCCATTCTAGTATTAGAGATCTCTACAACTTCTTTTATAACCTATTCTGATATAGAAGAAAACTTTTCTGTATCAAAACTCTTGATTTTTACTTAAGTTAATTTAATCATTTTTGAGTTCAATAGATGATCACAATGCATTATAAATTTTTGATTATAAAAGTGCTACCCTCATGTTTAGTTAATTTCATGTACTTCAAATTAAGCTGGTAATAATCAGCAAGGGCTACACAATCTCTAATAACTAAAAAGTCTTCTTAAGCTTATTCTCATTGGCATTTGTACAGTGTTTACCTTGGCAACAAATAAATAGCAAAAAGTGAAGCCAAAAGGACACAAAACACCAGGTAGCACTTTTAGCATTCCTGGCAAACACTTCTGGCTATAGCGGCATATAAGCTAGCATCCAAAACAGTGCATTATCTCTGGCTTCATAAAGACTCCTACAAAAAGAGGAAAAAGGCGTATGTGCAGTTGGCAGTTTAAGAACTGCTGAGCTATGGACCAAATTTCTCCCCCTGAATAAACAATAAAACTCCATCAATGTCAGCTTACTAGTGCATGGTCAGTACTGACCTTCATCAGAGTGGTTTCACAAGACTGATAAAAACAGGTGAAGACTCATCTTTCAAATATATACATCAGATCTTCCTTCCCCACTTCTTAAAGTGCTTAAAGCAGTTATATTGCTCTCAGAATAAAATCCAAATTTCTTATCAAGGCCCACAAGATCTGCAACGTCTGGCCCCTACCTTTCTCTTCAGCATTGTTACATAATACTCTCCGTGTTCAAGCCACACTGACATCCTTTTTATTCCTGAAATATGCCAAGTCTTTTAACAAGTCATGGTAAAAGGAAAAAGTCTTTCAATTGTGCTGGAACAACTGTATGTCTATTTGTATTTTAAAAATTAGTCTCAATCTATACATCACACCATGAATAAAAATTAACTCAAAATGGATCATAGACCTAAATATAAGAAGTGAAACTATAAAACAGAAGAAAACCTTTGGGACCCGGGTCAAAGATTTCTCAAATAGGATGAAATAACATGACCTATAAAAGTAAAAACTGCACGAGGGGACCAATACACAGTTCCTTTTCCCATGCTGTCTCTAAAGGGCTAGCAGTGTTCATGTTCCCCCAGGCAACTGAAGGGTTCTCTTCTATCAAAGCGAATTACCTGAGAAAAATTCTTCAAAACTGGACATGGGAGTTCACCCAGTGAAATGGGATCACATTCAGCCCCCTAGAAAAGCCCTACAAGGGACAATACCATGCTTGCCTATAGCTTCATAGTGTGTGTTGCTCAGAAATACTTGAACAGCCCAGAACCATCGAGGAGATGTCATGAGACTTTGCAGTGTCAGCGAGAGTCCAAGAAAACCACACAGAGGACACAGAATAATGTATGAAACCAGAGGAACTTCAGGAACAATTTCATCAGCTTCTTCCACAAACATCTGGGAGACTCTGACTGCACTTTTACATCGTGCTGGGCATTACATCGTTAGTTACATTAGATAGAATTAAATTAAATTAGTGGAAAACTACTGAAGCAGACAGCACAAGATCGTGTTTCATGTGCTTGCTAATAATTTGCTTTGGGGGAAAATCGTTTATCCAATGTGACCTCCATTTGCTTCTTCCTCAACTGGTTATAGAAATATCTGACCTTGTGGGATAGGGTGGACCATGACCTGAAGGGGTACAAGATGTCTTCTGGAGTTTGGGTAACATTTGGTTTCTTTACTGGGGTGGATGTGTTTACTGTATACTTATGAATTGTGTATTTTTCAGTAAAAAAAAATGTTACCAAAAACATGTTTTAAGGCCTCCTTCCAGCCTGAGTGAAATTCTATGATTCCATGTCTGTTTCAATTAAAGCATTTATGGTAGAGAAGAGAAATCTGAGCAAGATATTTTAGAATATGGTCCTAGAACCTTTTAACCAACTGGGTGTGATCTTTAACCTAACATCCCATCTCTAAGGAACTCCATTTTCTGATATATATATATATTGAGAGGTGAAATCAATTTAGAATTTTTGCTCATGTTCCCCCTCTCTCTAAAATTCTGATTACTGTTATAAATATTTAATCCCAACTGATGATTTACCAAAGCTTTGTCAAATAGGATTGTTCCCAGTCCTTTTGTTGTAAACAAGCTAAAAATAAATTTTAAAAGTATCAAGTGAGACATTTTTGGTTTGCAAACTGCTGTTAATAACAAGCATGACTTACTCTCATGATTCAGTTCTGAATCCTCTCTGAAGTCTTCTTTATGATATTAATTTGCTTAGGGACCTATTCTTTTAGTAATAAAATACTTGAGATGAAATACTTTTATCATATCCTATAAATATATTTTAGTGAGCATTCTTCAAAATATTTTTATTCTCCCCTGCTTGGCTTTTATATTGTCCTTCTCAACCCACCCTTCTTTTTTTCCTTCAGAGAAAGAGCCTGACCGTCTAGCTTTGTACCTCTACTTGAAAAGCTCATAAAACTTTTTTATTTAAAAATCATTACTCTTTGGATCAGCCTATGAATCTCTATTTGAAACAGAGAAATAACACAAGAGTTATTCTGAGTTTTTGACAGATTGTAAATTCTTTAATACTTTTCTCTATAAACAATTTCATTTATAGGCCTAGTTCAGGAATTAATGGATCATCTAACATGAGCTGTTTCTTGCCCCTGGATAAGAGTGAGTTTTTTTACCCCAAAGTTTAATATATGGAAAGTATTTCCTAAAGCCTTAATGTTATTAACACCATTAAGAAAGATGAATTTTTCTGAAAAAGTGTTAGCAGCATCTCTCCCTAAGGAAGCCTCTTTGGAGACTCCTTGAGGCTATTGTTTGGGTCAGTCACTTATGTCTTCTTGAACTCAGTTGCTTCTTGGTACTTTCTCTTGGAGAAAGGTGAATAATCTGATGTTGGAAATTTCTTTTTTAGTCCCTAGGAATGTGGATTATGGATGACTTCAATTTTGAAATTATCTCTCTTTCATAGGTATTTGGCTTTTGGCTTTTCATCATTCCTACCCTCTTTAGAGACAGCATTTGGGGACCGCATTTCTTGGAGTTAACACTTAAGGCATCCAACCATAACACATTATTTACTAATGTGTTTTCATGACATCTTGCTTTCAAATTTCAATATTTTCCTCATTTCTTAGAATTCTCAGTATTGGAAACTAAAAAGTCCTAAAAAGCTCAAGAATTCACTATAAAGATAATTTGTCACATTTTTTGTGAAGTGTATATACATTTCTGTTTTTCTCTGACAAAGTTTATAGACTCAGCAAAGGAATTGAAGAGACCTTTAAAAGAAATGCCCTTAAGTCATTTCTGAAAGGTAATTACCTCTTTTTTTCTTAAAAATATTTAGAAGTCTGTCCAGGCCTCTGCTGGTAATGGGCTATGTTGCCTCCAACTCTGAAGCAGACATAAAACTCTCCCTCTGCTCTCTGTTTGCTGTCACATTTTTCTTACCTTGAGAAAAATCACCTTTTTCCTTTTGCCAAACAATATCCCTTTTGTAATTTTAGGTCCATTTTTCTCAGTCCTCTCCTTTCAAAAGAAGACTGATCCGGAGAAAAACATGCATTTGTTTCTGAGTGTGTCTAGAGATTTCTTCCCCTAGGGAGAGGTACTCAGATAAGAGAAGTTATATACCTGGACACATTTCCTCTGGACCCTTTCCTGAAGATCTGTTAACAAAACCCTTTAAGTCCCTAGATCAAAATTTGCAAATTCAATCTAAGGGAAAAGCAAAGCTTCTCTCCCACCCCCATCCCAAATGTCTGCCCTCCTTCAGATCCACAGGTTATAGCAGCCAGAGCCCAGCAAGCAAGCTGCATTGCTCCCTCTCTGCGCCCCCCCCACCCCCACACACACACAGGCAGTGCTGTAGCGCAGCAAGGAGGTTGCCCTGCCCTGGTGAAAACCTAAAGCCCCACCCCCTTACAATTAACAGGTGCACCAAGACAAAGAAATAGGGCCCAAATGAAAGAACAGAGCAAAACTCCAGAAAGAGAGTTAAGTGATGAGGATATAGCCAACCTATCTGATGGAGAGTTTAAAGCTCTGGTAACCAAAATGCTCACAGAACTGATTGAGCTTGATCAAAAAATGAAAGAACAAATGAAAGATACCCAAAGTGAAATAAAGCAAAATATTCAGGGAACCAACAGTGACAGGAAGGAAACCAGGACTCAAATCAAGGATTTGAAACAAAAGGAAGAAATAAACATCCAACTGGAACAGAATAAAGAAACAAGAATTCAAGTAAACCTCTGGGACAACTTTAAATGTTCCAATATCCAAATGCTAGGGGTGCCAGGAGAAGAGTAAGAGCAAGAAATTGAAAACTTATTTGAATAAGTAATGTAGGAAAACTTCCCGAGTCTGGTGAAAGAACTAGACTTCCAAGGAGTCCAGGAAGCTCAGAGAGTCCCAAAGAAGTTGGACCCAAGGAGGAACACACCAAGGCACATCATAATTACATTATCCAAGATTAAAGATAAGGAGAGAATCTTAAAAGCAGCAAGAGAAAAGGAGACAGTTACCTACCAAGGAGTTCCCATAAGACTGTCAGCTGATTTCTCAAAAGAAACCTGACAGGCAAAAAGGGACTGGAAAGAAGTATTCAGTCATGAAAGGCAAGGATCTACACCCAAGATTACTCTATCCAGCAAAGCTATCATTTAGAATGGAACGACTGATAAAGTGCTTCCCAGATAAGGTAAAATTAAAGGAGTTCATCATCACCAAGCTCTTATAATATGAAATATTAAAGGGATTTATCTCAGAAATTGAAGAAGATCAAAACTATGAACAGTAAAATGACAACAAACTCACAACTATCAACAAATGAACCTAAAAAAAAAGAAAAACAATGAAAACAAAAACTAAGCAAACAGCGAACAGGAACAGAATCAGAGAAATGAACATCACATAGAGGGATTTCAGTGGGGAGGGGGAAGAGAGGAATAGCAGGGAAAAGGTACAGGGAAGAAGAAGCATAATTAGTAGGCATAAAATAGACAGGGAGAAGTCAAAGATGGTATAGGAAACAGAATTCAAAGAACTTATATGTACAAACCATGGACATGAACTAAGGCAGGGAGGGAATGCTGGAGGGTTGGGGGGTACAGGGCAGAGGGAGGATAAAGGGAGAAAAATTGGGAAAACTATAATAGCATAATCAATAAAATATACTTAAAAAAGAAAGATCAAATTATTATAAAATGAAACATTATATATTAAATGCAAAAGGAATAAATTGGAATATTAATTCAATATATCCACAGGGTATTCTGGATTAAATGAGAAAATCTCAATCATAGAATTAAATAAATAAATAAATAAATAAATAAATAAATAAATAAATAAATGGAACTGGGGGAGAAAAAGAACGGCAGCCATTGCAGGGCACAGCCTGAACCCCACTGCCCACTCTGTCCAGGCTGCTGTGCCAGGCACTGGGAACACCTCCAAGTCCAGAAGCATCTGTACTCAACAGCCTTAGGCATACTCAGCAGTTTTAATAAGCTAATAAGGATCACAAATATTACCAATTATGATCTTTACAAGAAACTTCTAAGGAAGGCAGGACAGGAAAATAGATTTGCCCTCTATGTTGCCAAAGAAAAGGATGAAACAATGCCACCTTCTCAGTTTAGGAGGGTGAAGAGTTGGAACTCAGCTCTCCTTCCTTCAAGTCTGAGTCCTCACTCAACAACTTCCGCTTGTAGCTTCCAATCCAAATCCTGAAGTATCCCATAATAGTTCCACTGGTTTGATTCACTTTTCTCCTTAATTCTTTCATTGCAGATACATTAGTGTCACAGCACAAATTCCAAATGCTTTTGAACTCAAAATCCAAATCAGCTTTTAAAAAAAGTACATTCCCATGTGTCACGTTATTAATTGTTTGAAATTACTTTCTCCAGGAAAATTGATGTGACATTTTCGAACTTACTGATGACACTTGAGGCAACTTTCACTCTATCACTGGTCAATAGTAGGTAAAATTGAGGAGTATGGTTTTGGGGAAATTATCGATGAAATGGCCCGAAACTATCGAGTGAAGAAAGAGCCTGTGATTACAAGGGAAGCAGTACTCTGAAGTACTGTGCCGGGAGTCTCTCTGTTTGCCCTTGGCTGAGTCCCAGATGCTGTCTTTTTTCCTGAGCTAATCAAAGAGCAGGTTTTTGGTATGACCGCTGTTACTTCTCGCCGCTGCTGCGAGTGAGTCTAGGAGCGTCATTAGCGAGGAACATCATCCCAGGACTGCTGCCACCTGCACAGTCCCTAGGATGGTTAACAAGTGTTTGTGTCTGCCTTGGCGTTTGTCCTTGCCAATGTGCCATCAGCAAGGGAAATGGACTCCAGGGTAAGCCAACTCATCAGTCTGTGGGATGACAGTGCTTGATTTTTAAAATAAATGAGATCATTATTCATACTAGCAATAAAAAAATAAGTATTTACTGTGTAGCTAGTATGCGCAAGGCACTGGCCCAGGCTTGGGAGATACAAGATGCAGACAGATTTTCTAGCTAAAGGAGCTGACAATATAGCTGGAAGTGGAAGACATGGATCCAAAAATGGAAATTACAGTTGCAATATAGTGCCTTCAAATCCAAAATAAGTAGTATGGAGCATAAGTATTATGGAGCTCATATGACAGAGTAGTTTAGGGGACTGGGGAGCCCAATAACTCTGGGCTATAAAATTTCCTGGCTTACATTTATTTCGAATTCAGTCCTCATCATGGCCGTGCAGGACAAAATACTTGCCTGTTATTGCCTGTGCTCGTCCCCCATCTTAAAGGTGAAGAAATTGAAGTTTGAGGTTGAATAACTTGCCTAAGTCACACACCTGGTGTCCAGCTACTCTGAACACTAGCTCTTAACCACAATCCTAGATGAGAAAACCAGCTGATTGGGGAAGGAGAGCATCTCGGGGAGAAAGAGCTGTGTAACCAGTAGGCTCTAGCTGGAGTTAATGATGAAACACTGCAGAACCCACTCAGGCTGGTAGTTGACTTTACCAGTCAAACTCCAGGGGTCAAGGGTGACTCCAGAAGAGACACAGCACCAAGAGAGGAACCTTGAGGTAGCAACACCAATAAATCAAGCAGGTGGCACCTTCCCAGCACGTGTCAGTGAGTGGGCTGCAGTTAGTGGAGAGAACCCTGGATCAGGGGCCAGACAAGGCAGACAGACACTGCTGTGCCAAGGCGTTCAGAGAGTGACTTACACAGGGCATGGCATGGATCAGAAAGTAGCTGGTTTAACCAACGCAGGACAGAGAGAGATGAGGATCTGGAGTCACTCACCCAAGGATGAGGTAGGCACTGTGGAGAAGAGTCTGTGGCGGCTGCCAAAAGGAAGGTTGGTCTGGCAAGCAGAACTTTATATCCAGAGTGTGGTGTGACCTTTTTAGTGTAAAGTTAAATGAGATGCACCAAGCCGGTGAGGAAGGATGCTAAACTCATCATCAGAATCGGATGTACTCTGAAGGCCACAACAAAGCAGGAAACCAGAATCCAGAGATGAGGCCCAAGGACAGAGCCTGAGTAGCAGCAAAATTACTTAATGCCAGTTATGTCTTTGCCCACAAGAGCTCTGATGACTCTTCTGTCTAGGTCAGAATTGAGCAGAGTCTAGATGGGATTGAGTCCACAGAAAAGGATAAAGACTCCCGGTTACAATTTAATGAAAGTCTTTCAAAAGATGAGAACCAAACAGCACCTATAAACATTTAGATTAGTTTTTTTAGCAAATATGTATTGATTGCTTACTATGCTCGGGGCACTGTTTCAAGTGGAAAACTACAGCAGTGAACAAAGCAGACAGGTCTTTGTGCCCAGGAGCTCATGGTCCAGAGCGAGCATAACCAAATCAATTAAAATGAGGCAAAAAAAAAAAAGTGTTCCAGGAAAAGGGAATGGCTTTGAAAAGGTGCAGAGGCAGGCAATATCAGTGATTGTTAGAAAGGGAAATGAGTCTGGTTGCAGCAAAAGGGCTATGAAAGGAATCTAGGGAATTCAGTCACACGCTGTATGCAGAATCACCTAAGTGCTTGATGTCTGGGCTGACAGCGCTTGCGCTCCATCTGCCCCACTCGTCCTCAGGTCTGCAGAGGGGACCTCTAGGCCCAGAGAAGTGGGGTGAGTGAAGGCGTGAAGCACAGAGGTCTCAGAGAAGGTGGTCCTGTCGCAGTTACTTTGGACAGCAACTCTCCAAATCATCAGCCCACTGGATCTGGACTGCTTTAAAGAAACATAGATGGTGCAGGACTCAGTCAGGAAAGCTGGGTTCACCTTACCCTTACCTTACCCTTATTCATCACCTTGAGCAAAACCCAGAGCTGGACGGGATTGAGGCTGATGTTCTCAAAAGCTCCTTCCAATTCTGAAATCTTTCAGTTCTTTAAAGGGTCCTCCACTGGTTACCAGTATTGAGCAATCAGTAATATCAAAAAAGTGGGGAAGGATGGGAGGCTGCAGGCAAGCAGGCAATAGGATCTAGGTTCCAATCCTGTTCTGAGCTCTGCTGTGTCCTTGAATGAGTCACATAACCCCTCAGTGTCCTCATCTATAAAGTGTGAGTTGCCAAGCCACCTCTCAGCTGTAGTATTCTTTGAGCCTGTAATCTGAGTTTGCTTTGACAGTTAAAAACAAAAAACAGAAAGACACACACACAGCTGATGTAACTCTTCAAAAATGGATACAGCACTCAATGAAAACATCTTAAAACAAACAGCGTTAATTGCCTGCTCCTTTACACCTCATCTTCCCAACCGTATTGTAATTTTGCAGCCAGTGGTATGAAGCTTGAGTTTCAATACTTGCTTTCAATGTTCATGCAGCATTTAACTAGATTTTTTTAAAAGTAAGACGCAAGACAGTGAGTCTAGAAAGAAGACAAAGGTTAACAAATTATTAATCCACAAGTTAAATTAGATGTGTCCCACACCTGGGACACAGTAAAATGGGCGGACCTCTCAAAGCCAGCCTCGGACTTCTGGTTTTGCTGTTTTGGTGCGTGGTACCATCACTGTACCTGCCACCTAGGTGATAACTCCATGATTCTTCCCAGATCCACAGCCTCAAATCTAAAGAGGTTCTGGGACTGGACCTCTTGGATAATGTCTCTCCTATATCTTTTCACTTTCCTTCCCCTGCTCACACACTTCCCACCTCCTTACTGACCTCTTCTTCACCAAAATGCTGCTGGTGTGTAAAAGCTTAGGCCAGAGCCCCTCCTCGCCACTCACTTCCTTGCTACACTCCATGCCTGCCCCTCCATGCACACACCGGTTTTCTGACTGACCAGGTTCTAGGTTATCTCCACCATTAAAGCTCGCCCACGGCCCACCCTCCCAACGAGCATTCACTTGATTATGCAGTCGTTACTTTTACCTAAGCTCACTGTGGGCTATGTCATTATAGTCTTGTCGTTCCAAATAAAGTAAAATTCCTTGAGAGTAGCACCATCACTGCTGCAGCCCCTAGCCCAGGGGCCAAACAGGCAAATCAGGAACAACCAAGTAGTTATGAGTGTGGGATATAATAAACTGCAGTATTAATAATACTAACACTTAAATAGTATGTATTAAGGGCCAGAAACTCTTCAAGGCACTTTAGATACCATATGTATCAACAACGATCATATTAGTTAAATCCATATATTCACATTTTACTGGTGAGAAAACTAAAGCACAGAGAAGTTAGGTGACTCTCCTAAGGTCACAAAGCTAGTAAGTAGTGGGATCAAGATTTGAACCCTGGTACTTCCCTAAAAGTCAGTTTGGTTGAGTATGAAGTCACTGGCTAACGGTTTCTTTCCTTCATCATCTTCAAGGTTACTTTGTTTTCTTCTGGTGTAAGACACTGTTATTGAAAAGCCTGATGACAATCTGCTCTTTCCCTCATATTGCTTGCTTATTTGTTCTGGGTCAGTTTTCCCACATAGTGTGCTCTTTCAATGTATAATTTCAAAATATTTATTTTGTAAAAGTTTTCTTGAATTGTGAAATATTGATCAGGAACTTCTAACTTATTATGATTTTTGATTCATGGATTCTGTATGCATGTATATATGTTCACACATGTCAAATCTTCTCTGCCTGTCCTCTGCATTTATCCATCTCTTTCTTCATTTCTCTTCCTTTCCATTTTAGGTAGCGGTAAAATACACATCACGTAGAATTTACCACCTTAACCATTTCTAAGTGTACAGTTCAGTGGCATTGAGTGCATTCACACGGGTGTGCAGCCATCAGCACCGTCCCTGTCCAGAACTCTTCATTGTGCACACCTGGGGCTCGGCACCCATCACACAGTAACACCTCAGGGACCCCCACTCCTTCAAGCCCCTGGTGTCTTCATTCCTTTCTCATCTTTAAATTTTTTTCTCCCTTTTGTCTTCTATTTATTGTAAAGTGTTACTGTTGTGTCTATTTCCTTTTGTGTTAATCTTCTAGGTAGTCTTAATCTCCAAAATAATTTTTTCCTTTATGTCTAATTTAATTTTTTCTACCACTTCATTATTGAATTTTATTCATTATAATGTATCTTTCATATCTTATCTTTTTTAACCTCATTTTGAAATATCAAGTTATAATTTTCATTTTTGTAAGAACATATTATCTATAGAGATTCTATTCCTTATTCATTCCTTTTTATCCTGTAATAAATTTAAATGTGTTTTGAACTCAATATTTTTTTGTTGCTCATTTTTACATAGAATTAGATTTTTTGAACCTTTATAATGGAGACTTGGCTTAAAATAGGTTTTCCATTTTACTGTCTCTAGGCCACCCTCTTCTGGTTGCTTACATTTGCAGAGTGTTCACCAAAGTGAATACTTACGTGCTTAGATTTTCTGCTTCTATTCTCCCTTACGATTTTGATCTGGACTTTATATTTTCTTGGTCTCTACAGTCCCCAGCCTGTTTAGGTTCTTTTCTCAGCATTTGATTCTCAGTTTGGACTATCGCCCCAGCTTTGTCCTGGGACAGACCTTTATTTGGTAGCTTTGAGATTGAAGGGAACTCAGGCTATTCAGGCCCCTTCATTCTGACCACACTCTGGGGCTCACCACACATACTTTTGGACCATGAAACTTCCTCCCAAGACCAGCTGCTGCTCCCAGCTTGGCCTGCTGAGTTTACAGGTCAGCGCTTGTCATTTAGTTTGTCAGACACCCCACTGCCTCTCTGTGCTTCCTCTTGGACAGATGCTAATACCCAGGAGATCTTGTGGCTCTTGGTGATGTCTCATTATTTGCTTATAATTTGGAGTTTGTGGGAATACCCTGTCACATAGTTTTATGAAGATTGGACATGGCCTGTCAATTTTCTATCCTAGCTGTTCTGCGTGTCTTGTAGGGTGTTTTGGAGAGATGCTACTGCCTTGTTCACAGATCCTCGGCACATCCCGTTTTAATTTCTGAGCTCAGTATGCCTATACAGAGAAAGGGTTAACAACTATTTGAATAAACAAATTGAAAAGTTTGTGGTATCATTTCCGTTACACACTTTATAATGTTAGAGCAACAGGGTCAAAATTGTAAAGGAAGTGAAGTTTATTTTCGGTAACAATCCACCAACTTTCCTCGTAGCTCCTCGTTATGCACTTCTGATGTTTTTTCTTCACTTTCATAGTGTGATATCTTTTGAACTATAAGTTATTTTAAACTGTTTCTTAAATTTCACACATACAGACTTTTTTCTCTGTTACTAAACTCTAACGTAATCACAATGTGATCAGAGAATTGTTCTCTATGATAACAATTCTTTGAAATTTGTTGAGTTTTGTTTCATGGCCCAGTATGGACCAATTTGTGTAAGTGCTCCATGGGTCCTTGAAAGGAGTGAAATGTGTATTCTGCAGCTGTTGGTGTAATATTGTCCTTATCTCTATTAGATCAAGCTTTTAATTGTGTTGTTAAAATATTTTATATCCTCATTGAGTTTTTTTGTCTGCATAAAATCACCCTGAAAGGATACACAGGAGACTAGTAACATTGGTCGTTTTGAGGAAAGGAACCAGGTAGCCATGGAGGAATGCAAATGAGGCCCTCCGAGCTCTATATATTCCAGATAATGCTGTGTCCCGTGCCCCCCCCCCCACCCCGCCCCCCGCCTCACTACAACAGTCTGCTCTAGATACTGATAATCTTATGAAGGAGGCTGGAATTGGAACTAGAGGTACACTTTCTCCTAAAAGGTCATCAGAAGTAGCCCGGCCCTCACCCTCATATCCTTGGTTACCTGAGTCATCATGAGCAGTTCAAGATGTTAGGTTGTCCTCATTATTTGTGCCTCTTTTTCGTAAATTCTGCACATCCCCTCATCTCACCCAGTCCCACACATACCCACCCAGAAGACTTTCACTGTGCCCTCAGAAACTCAACTGTATAGCAGCAAAATTGCCTGTATCTTCAACCTGTTCTCCGAATGTTCCTGCACCTCCTTGCTTTGACTGCCACCTGCCTCCCAGCTGTGTATTCATCCCTCACAAGTGGTAGCTACTTGTTCTCTCGCACCCTAAGTCCACGGGTCTGGAGGAGGGTCAGTGTCCTCGTCGCTGCTTCCAGGTCAGCGCACTCCAGTGCGGTCTGCAGGCGAGCAATGGCCATGTCACCTGGGAGCTTGTTGGAAATGCAGAATCGGAATCTGCATCTTAACAAGATTTTCAGTGTCTACATTTACATCATAACCTGATTTTCATGGAAACCACTCAACGCTAGGATAAAACCTGAAATCCACAAAGCTGTGCCACACATGGCCTCTGGCCATGCCTGTAACCAGCACTGGTGCCTCCCACTCTTTCCTTAGCTCTACTGGCTCTCCTGTTTCTCATCATCACACCTCAGACACATCGCCACATTCCTGCTCAGGACCTTTTCCTTACTGTCCCCACAGCCTGGGACAGTCCTCTATCAGATATCCTCACAGTTCGTTTGTATACTACATTTAGGGCGCTACTCAAACGCATTTCTCAGAGGGCCTTCCTTGATCTCCCTGCATAAATACAGAATTTGTCTACCTCCCCGTAACTATTGCCTGCTTTCTTCAAAGAACTTTAATATATTCTATCCTATCCTATTCTGTATTTCATATTATTCAACTGTTGTTTTATTGTTTATTGTCAATCTCATCTCTCTCTGTCTCTCTCTGCATCTCTGTCACTCTGTCTCATTCTCTGCCTCTCTCTCTCTTGCTCTCTGTCTCTCTCTCTGTCTCTCTTTCTCTCTACACACACATACACACACACACAGAAGAATGTAAATGCCACATCAGCAGGAACATCCCGTTTGTTCACTGTTGGGTCTCCAGCATAGCAAACAGTGCCTGCATGTTGTACATGTTCAATAAAGTGTTTTTTAAGAAGGTAACAAATGAGAAGCAGGGAGAGGGAGAACCATTTTTACTATGTAACCTTTTATACCTTTCATATTTTGAACCATGGAATAGTATTATCTACTCAAACTATAAATTACTTAGGTGTTTTATAAAGTGGCTCTAATATCTCTTGCGTCCTTGTGTTTACCCTCAGAGGAAAACATGTCCTTCCTCTGGTAGAAATATATCTCATCAGAATAGAATATTTATCTCACTTCCTCCTAAATTTGCATGAACATGATTTCAGCGATATTTCCTTTTCTTCATTTCCGCTAACAACCACCATCAGCCTTGAAACATGCTCTGGACTTTCCTGAAGGAAAAACACTTTCTGAAGCAGCCTCTTCCATTCATACTTTTCTGAATTTCCTGTAAGAGTTGATTACACTTAACTCCTATTATTCACTTCTCAATTTGCTGCAATACAATTCTTTGTTTCCACTAACCCACTGAAGTTTTCAACGTACCCAGTGTTATCTCCTAGTGGTTAGATATAATTTCTGGTTTTCATGTCACTGGACTTTTCTCATGGTCTTCACAGCTGCTGCCACACGATGCTGTCTCATTGTCCTCCTTGACCTTTCTTCTGTATCCTTTTTCAAGGACTCTCTTAAATGTTGGGGTCCCCCAGGGTTGTCTCTTCAGTCTGCTCTTTTACAACCCTCCTTGAGTTGTGACATGTATTTTACAGTTTCCACCTACATGTTAATGACTTCCAAATCTCTAATTCTGTTGCAGACCTCTCCCACCTGTTTCTTTCTTATAAACAAATAAAGGCATGGAGTAAATCCTGGGTCCTTAGTTAGCATGGCATATGAGGTCCTCCTTGGAATGGGTTATAAACCCTGCTTGTCTCTCCAGCCACATGGCTGTTTCTCATTCCGGCAGCTCCCAAACACATGGTGTTGTTTCTGGCCCCATGCTTTTGCTCCTGCTGGGCTGTGCGCCCGTGACACCCTCGCACAGCCCAGCACACCTTCTCCTTTGACTGACTGAGCATTCCTGTTTCTCCAGGCTGCATTCTGTGCTGCTCATGTTCACTATACTCCCTGCACTCACCTCTCAAGGCATTGACTGTGTTGTATCAGAAATCATATCCTTATGAAGCAGTTGTTGCCCTTCATCTGTGAGGTTCCCAAGGGCAGATGCGGGGTCTTATTGTCTTGGTGTCCCCAGCACCAAACACAGGGTCTGCCATATCAAACGCTCTCAGCTGACAGGTGTTGAACTGACCTGGAAACTGCACTGACTATAATTAGACTTTGAGAAAAACTGGGCTATAAAAACATGGTTTCCCCCTATTCTTTTGCAGGAATAAAACTACTACTATTAAAGTCCTTCTAGATATTTTCACGTGTGAGTCCATTTGTTTTATGAGTATACTTGGAAGTTGTTTGCTTAAGATCAAATCAGGCTGTAAAAAGAGTGTTAGACCACAGTCAGAGGTAGCCAGAGTTTGGTCTTCCTTAGAGATAATGGACAGCTCTGGGTAGAGGTTCTGTCCCTGGGGAAGGGCTCCGTCGGTGCTGCACTCTCTGTGACAGGAACGTCCTTGTATGAGAACTGGAT
>VMDR010016888.1:0-20672 GCA_007922815.1 Macrotus californicus | reverse complement strand
CAGAGGGAAGGGAAAGCCAGTGCCCAGGATAACTTATTGGCCCTGGGAAAATTGATCTGCTACTACCTTCATTTAGTGCAGTGACAGGGACAGTATGGTCTGCAAGACCTCTCTCATACATGCTCTCCCCCTCTTTCATGATGTTGGGACTGTCACACAAAGAGAAAGCATTGAGACTGGTCTCCACTATCATCTCTAAGATTATAGCTTTCATGGTCTTTTGAACTGAGATGTTCTCATCAGAGGAAGGAATTCCTTCCAGGTGCCTTGGTTTTTCAATCACTTAAGTTTATGTCACTCTGGGCACTTTCAATGTCAGTACAATGTCATCACCGTAACCCCAGCCCTTCTTTCCTCATCCCAGCAGCAATGACTCCAGGGACAGTGTGTGAACTGTGCACAGAAGCTGCCTCTTTACTTTGTTTCATGTTAGTTTTTACCAAAGCTAGCACTCCTCAAAGGCATTGCTAGACAAGGCGCTTGATGATTTTCCTTGGCTGTTTCCAAAATCAAATATTTCTCACAGTACCAGGAATTATTTTAAAGAGTGGCATTCCTTCTGAAGGCAATTTCAAAAAAGAAGTAAAATTTGGGGAGCAATGATAGTAGTGTTCAAGCACATTTATTTCATCCTAGGGAGTAAGTTCAAGGGCACAAAACTTATATGGGAATGTAGACTCACTTTAATTGCACTATGTTAACAGGACATTTCATATAATGCCTAAGTGGGATGGTCTACATTGTGGAATTGGGGATTTCTCATTTCCAAGTTGTGAGAGTAAATGCCTTTGTCCATATTCTTGGGCAAGCCTAATGCCTATGCCATCTTAGCCTAGGAAAGCTCAACAAATTCTGAGATGTTTTCATCAGCATGCGTAGCTGATACTACTAAGTCACATTACCAGTTTATTCTGGTTTAGAAGTAGATTGCCTCAAAGATGGTATCTTAAAGTCATGTGTTATTTTTTAGTATTTAAAATGTATTCAGGCCTTTTAATTCATGGAAAGAATAGCCTTCAGTCCTTGTTTTGATTTTCCCACTGCCTGGTCAGCACTTAACCCTCTCCGCCTTTGCATTCCCTCAAGTACCCAGCCCCATTCCTTCCTCACCAAATCCAATGCCTTGTTGGCATGTTGTGTCTCTTCTGTGGCCCTGGCCCCATAGTTCTGCCTGTCTTTGAAACATGCTCACCAGCTTTGCCTCTGAGGATACTATTTTCCCAGAACCACTACTCTCAGCAGTGACTTCGGTCACCACAGCCAGAACTGTCTAGAAAGGGAAGACACCGGGAATCACTAGGTTTGCCAATCTCGTAGTAATTCCAAAGAAATGACAAGTGATGAATATGGCTGATGGGGAACAAACTATTTACCCCAAGTCGTTAAGCTCTCCTCAGGGAAGCCACAGGGATTCCAGGTCCCCATTCCTGACACTATGGGCCTGGCTGCCTAGCACTCTGGACAAACGTCCTTCTGACCCAGAGTTAGGGACCTCGCTGACAATTCCAGGAACCTTGGCAGGTCTAAATGCATCTTCACAAGGACTGACAGTACATCATGGGCCTGCTTTCTAAAATGCGGTTCTGCCCAGTGACATGGTGTACACGCGATTAGAAGTCAAAGTTCCTCCAAGCCAGCCTGTCAAGCAAGGCTCTTGTTAACTGGCTGCAAACAGTGGGTTGGTTTTTTTTTGTTGTTCATTTCTTTGTTTGTTTGTTTTCTTCACTGCCAAATCCCCAAAGAAGGAGGATTACATAAGATTTCAAGCTCAGAGAATATTTTCCATCACCCTATGCCATATCTACCCCCTTACAGAAGATACAACATGAAGGATCTGGAAACAGCTCCGCTCTGTATGGAAGCTGATGCCACATTCTGGTGCAAGAGCGCCAGCATTTCAGGGGCCCAAACTCTCAGGAAAGAACAGTGTCATCATTGTGAGCCAGATAGTTTTCTGTACAAGCAAAAATACAACAATGACAGATCTCCAAAGTAATGTCAAGGCAAAACACTCCATGTAAGAGGATCACAGGGAGACCTTCACAAACATCTCCTTATTTGTTCATGGAATATAGTAGGATCTTATTAACAGTTTATTGACTTAATGAGCAAATTAATGCATGGAAGTTGAGAACTGTTAGTTAATAGGAATAACGTAAATATTTCCTGAAGTTCCATTTCAGTGTTTTTTCCACTACACTTTGAAAATATGTCTGCCCTTAAACATGTCTACAAAACAGGTATAAATACATTCCACAGTTACACAAGAGGACTCAGGGTACCTAATATGTACATGCAAACATAAAATATAAAAATCACAACTGTAGTATGTCCTAAATCTGATCTATCTGAAACTTACATGTAAACTATAATGCAGATGAAATATTTATCAGTGTTTTGTGGAGTTAAGTATATTGCTCATGTGTCATTAAAACACAATTCCTACATTTTTTAAAATTTGAAGTATAATCTACATAAGGCATCCATAGAAATTGGAAGTAATATTTTTCATTTTTGATGAATTTTCCATAATGCGAAGCAAGAAAGGAATTACATTTAATGTGCACAGAATTCTGCCTGGCAGGGGCTCTTCAGTCAGAGCATCTACCTGACAGTGTTCTGCTTGTCAATTTTGCATAGATGGACCCCCCACTCTGGAGAGGTGGGCATGACAAACAAAGCAGCCCTTCAAAGAGCTGAAAATAAAAACACCTACAGGAGCTGTTCCTGTCAATAGCTCGTACTGAGATCCAGGACAGTATCGGGGCCCAGCCTTCTCCACAGAGATTGAACAATTTTTATATTATTTTTCTTTCAAAGGTGTCATCATCAATGAAAATACTATCTCAATTGTCATTGTTTGTACACAAACATTTCCAAATATACTTAGGGAAGAAGGGTGTGGTAGTCTATTTTTTTTTAAGTAAAGTTTTGCAATTCTAACTTTAAAATTGGATTTACAGTTGTATAGTATTAACACATTGCGTACCGCTCACGAGTTTTCTCGTGGTTCATGCGCCATCTGTTAAGGACCGCTCACGAATTTTTTCGTTTTTCACACGCCATCTGTTATGGATCTTAGATGTCAACACAGTCTTGTCCACATCTAATGAAGTGATCTCATTGGTGGAAACCGTGCAGGTCAATCTACGAAAAACTATATAATTGCACGAACCCATAAAGCATTGCAGTTACATTGTATTTTGGTCATTCGAATAGTCTCTGTCTTCAAGTTCCTGGCGCTTTTAGAAATGCCCCCTCTCAGAAAAAGGAAGGAAAGCAACGAAACTGATACACTTCCGGAAGTATTTAACAATAATTTATCAGATATTCCTAGTGAGATCGAAGATGGGGATGACTGTTTTGACGATTCTGGAGATGATCTGTAGTTATGATGATTTAAATATCGTGTAGTTTGCCCAAAAACATGCGGTCCCTGGCATATGTCTTAGAGATTTCTATGCGATACGCAATGTGTTAACATACTTTTAAGGTAGAATTGAGCTTCCATGACAATAAAGTGGGTGAAATTCTGTATGTGTTGAAATGAGTTTACATTGTTTTGAGTCTATTGGCCTAGGTGGTAAGAAACCATCCTATGAATTGCGCAGTAGGGCTTCAGGTGCAGCCTCTTGTGTCCATAAATGGCAGAGAATCGTTAAATGAAATTACACAATGGAAAAAAATATAAACACAAGAATGGAAACAAGCTCCCAAAAGACTACTGGTTTTATCTAATTGATGCTAAAAACATATTTCTCAGTTTAGCCCAAGAACCATTTTTAGACACCTTCTACCCCATAGGACATCAGATGGAGTACGATTCCCCTGGATTATTTATTGTAAATTGCAGAAGGCCTTATACGACTATTCAGTCCAGTAAGGTGGCCACTAGCCACGTTTGCCTATTTAAATTCAACTTCATTCAAATTGGGTAAGACCAGATTGGGTGGGTTAAAACCCAGTGCCCACTTCAAGTGCCCAACAGGCCATTGTGTCTGCTAGCTGCTACGTTAGACAGTGAAGATTTTAAACACTTCCCCATGGACAATATCACTCTGAAAGACTATATAAAATTTCATTGGTTATGTATTTCTTTTTTCATGTAAAACATCATTGGTACAATTTCACCAAGATGTTACAATATTTAGAAATATATTTGATTGGTTGCTGTTGCCTGTCAAAATATCTGGAGCTAGTGTGGCAGTTCTCAAGACTTCGGCAGATTTGGGGCCATTTAACAAACCTTATTAGACAAGAGAATTCAGCAGACTTAGCATTCCTGAGACTTGAAGCTCCAACAAATTAAAAGAAAAGCATTTGCAAAATGTATTCAAGGTTTCCCTAGGATTCATGTCATTCTAGCATTTAAATTTAAATATTAAAATACTATATAATATGGGTATACTTTAGTACTTATTTTAAATACTTCAGCACTTATTTTATTAGAAATTACACTAGGTAATAGCATCATTAATGTCTTCTAGGGTTATTATTAGTATCACATATGCATACCATAAGAAAAAGTGTTTGTTCTCTTGTAAGCAGGGGCCTCTCCTTATACCCTCTGGGATTCTTTCTCCTTGTGCTCCTGTGAGAAGACTTTACAGAAATTCCTGTCTGAGGCTTTTCTGTCTCTTGCCAGCTGGGTTCTGTGCTGCTCAATGTTGTCAGGTCCCAGGAGAGCTGCAGAGGAAAAGCAAAGGAAGGGGGGACCGCTGCACCTTAGCAGGTGGTTCTCACACCAGCAGCATCTGCCTTCCCCAGAGACTTAGAAATGCAGACACTCAGGCCCATCCCAGGCCCCTGAATCTCAATGTCTTCTAGGTCAGTGGTTTGCAGACTTGAGGGAGCACCGTAAACCCCTGAGAACTTGTTAAAACACATGACCCCAGGCTCTTCCCTCAGAGTTTCTGACTCAGTAAAGGTGGGGGGTGATGCCGGTGCTGGTCTGAATGCTACCTGCTGGAACAACCAACCACATTTGGAAAACCACTGCTCTAGGGATAACTTGTTCTCACATTCAGTTGCACATTCAAATCACCTGGTGAGCTTCCAAAAGCCTGACGGTGGAGTCCTACCTCCAGAGATTCTGAGTTAGATGGCTAATGTACAGCATGGGTACTGAGACATTTTCAAAAGCTCCCCTGATGATTATAACATGCAGCCCATTTGAGAAGCCCACTTTGTACATTTCATGCTCAGAACTTCCATCAGGAGGAAAGCAAAATTGGATCTAAGCACTCCCAGGACTCTAGATGCTGCTGGGGTATATCTCTGGAGTTCAGGATAAACTTAGCAGTTCTGCACATTTTCTCCACCATTCTCCCCGCATGCGCTCACACACACACAAACAACCCTTATTGCCAAAGCCTTGGGACCAGCTTTATTAACAATTTTTTTCATTCATTCTATAAACATTCATGGCATCCCTGCTATGAATCAGGCTTTGCTTTACTTTCTGGAGGCACATCATTGAATAAAACCATGGAGCTTACATTTACTTTCCCTCCTACTATTAAACTCAAAATAATTGTTCTTTGGTGTTAGAGGGGAGCTAGAACTGAACAGTGAACTGGTAAATACTGATTTTATTCAGAAATAAACTATTGCAATAGGAGGAAAAGAGACCTTGATATAGAGTGGGCTCAATTCCAAATACAACGAAAAGTGGGAATTTGTATCTGAGGACCAGGGTGGGGTCAGTGGGCAAAACATTACTAAGAGGAAACACCACACAGAAGGGGTTCTGGCTACAGTGACCTATCAGGACTCTTGCTGAAGGCAGGCCTGGCGATGAGACCTTAGGGAGTGGGGGGTGGGAGGATGGCAGATAAGGAATTCCATCATATACAGAGGGTGATTAGACCTTGCAGGGGCAGGGAATCTGGCTGAATGCATTTAGCAGGAGTCTTGATAAAACTGGACAATGCACAGATAAACACAGAAGTCCAAAAATCAGGGCCTAGTTCAATACAGTTCAGAGGGACCTGACCAGAATTTGGTCAACGAAAGAATCTTTGGTGCGGGAGGCGGGGGGAGGGGTGGAGAGAGAGAATGGGAGAGGGAGAGATACTTAGACACATGCATGCAAATATATAAAATAGGTACATTACATGTAAATAAATACACACACACACCCTACACAGAGAATGTCTTTTAACAATTTGAGCCCCTGTCTTTCCAGGCTGCTCTGAGCAGAGGATTGTGATGTTACTCGATTAACTCCCTCAGATTTTCACATGAACCTGACATCCCAGATAAAATTTGGAATGCTGTGGGTGTGCGAATGAAAGTGCCCAGTCTGTTATTTGCCAGTTGCCATTCTAAAACGGGTGGAAAGGCATAATCGAAACTTTTAATGGGTAGCATCTGTTTGGTCTCTCTCCCCGTCCCTTCCCTTCATCTCACCAGCTCCCTCCTCCCCATCCCTACTCTCCAAACCTTCCTTCCCCACTTCGCTCTTTCTGTGTCTAAACCGACCCCTTTTCGCACAGCCTGCTCTCAAAAACCTTTCTGCTCCGCTGGGAAAGCCTGGAAGATCCCAGGTCTCCTACCCAGAAGTGGTTGACAATGTAGTGTTTTCACTGGAATGCAGATTGGTCTCTGGATAAGATTCAAGGAAAGTGCTTCCCCTCCAACTGTCTCCACCCCAGCCCTTGTTGTCTTTTGTGTTCTTGTAAATAAATGAGAGGCAACTGGCTTTCAATTTGAAGACACAGCTGCAGGGGGCTCTTAAAAGCCGGCTAAGGAAAGAGAGATGCTGGAAGATTTGGAGCCCAGCATTAAAATCTAGAAGAGGGAGGCTTTTTTAGTCTTTTCACTTACAACTGCTCTGATTCCCTCTAGAAATGCCTTTTTAAAAGAACAACACTGAAAGACCAAGTGTATTTATTCCAAAGCGATATTTTCCCCTCCTTTTCACTTTTCTTGTCCAAAAAGAAGAATCAACGCGACAATAGCACAGAATAAACTCTAGGAAGTATGTTAATTCTTGATGTTCTTTAGAAAAGTCTGCAGCTTGGCCAGTTTTGGAGGTAGAAACTGTATCCAGGGAAATGACTGTGGGGTGGAGGGGAAAGATTTAATATCTGGATTTCTTATTAAAACTAACAGGTTGTGATTGCCATCAAGTAGATCAGGGTGGCCCTGTCGGGTGGCCTTTTAAAATCTTTCTGTGACTAATGTGATGCCTCTGCTATTCCAGAAACATCTTAGCTATGTAAGCAGAATACTGTCCCATTTGCCAGACGTGATGCCCACCCCACTGTCAGCCGGCCTTTGCTAGTTGGCTGTTTTCTTTCTAATCAGAGAAACACCTGCCTGAGAAGCTGGAGGGGCACCTCCGTCTGGATCCCACGCGCCGTTGCGCTCTCAGGCGGCGGAGCGCCCGGTTTCCCTCCCTCGCCGGGCGGGGGCCGAGCTGGGCGGGCGGGGCGCTGTGCTTCCCCCGGCTAACCGCGCGTGTTCTCTGCTCTCCCGCGCACAGGGCACCACGAGCCGCGCGGGGCACCTGCCGGGGCCCGAGCCCGCGCCGCCGCCGCCGCCGCCGCCGCGGGAGCCGTTCGCGCCCAGCCTGGGCAGCGCCTTCCACCTGCCCGACGCGCCGCCCGCCGCCGCCGCCGCCGCGCTCTACTACTCGAGCTCCACGCTGCCCGCGCCGCCGCGCGGGGGCTCCCCGCTGGCTGCCTCGCAAGGCGGCTCGCCCACCAAGCTGCAGCGCGGAGGCTCGGCCCCCGAGGGCGCCGCCTACGCCGCGCCGCGCGGCTCCTCGCCCAAGCAGTCGCCCAGCCGCCTGGCCAAGTCCTACAGCACCAGCTCGCCCATCAACATCGTCGTGTCCTCGGCCGGCCTGTCCCCGATCCGCGTGACCTCGCCCCCCACCGTGCAGTCCACCATCTCCTCCTCGCCCATCCACCAGCTGAGCTCCACCATCGGCACGTACGCCACCCTGTCGCCCACCAAGCGCCTGGTCCACGCGTCAGAGCCGTACAGCAAGCACTCGCAGGAGTTGTATGCAACCGCCACCCTCCAGAGGCCGGGCAGCCTGGCAGGTAAACGGCTCGCTGCCCACCTTCCCTGGCCCCTCCATGGGGGCATCTGGGCGCATTGTGGGGGGCTGGCTGCAGATGGAGGTAACAGCTGGGCTTGAGCAAAATTCAAGCTGGGCTTGTCTGTGGGCCAGGGTCCAGCATCTGCAGGACATGGAGAGAGCCAGAGTGTCCCTAGGCTATGTTAGTGTCTAAACTAAAATATGCCACTTCTTTCTTAAAAGTAATGCAATCCCTCAAACTCTGATTCCTCCCTCATCAGAAGATTGACATTAGTAAAATTAAGTCAAATTTAATAAAGAATCGCATAGACCTGTTGACCGTGTCCAGAAAAAAGACCAAAGCAAGTAAAACAGTATTTATAGGATTACCTATAGTTAACCGCACTTAGTTGTAGAAGAAAGTAATGGATTTTCCCCAAACCAGACTTTCAATTTATGTAGATTTCAATAGTAGTGGAAAAAGTAGCCAATGATGAATTGCCTTGAAATTTTACTACTTTGTTATGGCTGGAATTTATTATATTTCGTCTAAATTTAGTTAATGAGAAAAGTAAAGGATTCCTCACACCTGTCATTGACTTTACATAGATTCCAACATGAGGGAAAAGTAACAATAATGAAGTCCTTTGGATCTGTTACCTGTTCATTATGGAGGGGCCGGGCTGACTGGGGTTGGGAGAAGAAACCCGCTTTTCTCTGTGGATACACTGGAAGTGACGTGTCTGTGATGGGTCATTTTGTCCATCAAAAACCAGGCTGAGCTGGTGACTCTGTTGGTAGTACCATATGTTCAGCCAAACAAGACACAATGATTGAAAGACTAATGTGTTGTTGTCTCCTAAAACACCTGACAGCTATCCTGGATTTATTGGCAACGTCTGTCTTCTTCTGAAAGTATTAGGTAATTGTGACACTCTAGAAACAGATGCCGCGCTCATAGCTTTCCTTTCTTGGCATAAATAGATGACTGTGCAGATAAGCAGGGTAAAAAACGGAACTTGTTGCACACGTGAGGCAAGTGTTCAAGAGTGTCTTTCATTCAGCACAGTATTTGCTGGAGAGAACCGGCCTGACATAGCAGGATGGAACTCCATTGTCTCCAAGTTAGGCTAGGTATGTTTACTGAGATGAACACAGTATTCTCTCTCTCACTCCTCTCTCTTTAAGAAAATTTTGGAAGTAGATCATTATTAATGCCAACCTGGTACTAGTACCAAAGTATCTGTAAGGCAGGGACTGGGAAACTCTGGTTGAAAGAGAGGGCTAGGAGATATGTATGGAAACTTTGTTTGATAAGTTTATAAATGACTAGATCATGCCAAAGAATGGGGAACTGGTGGGGCTTGTGGGAGAATAAAGCACCATGACACTCTTCCCAGCCACTACAGAGAAGAGGAAACTGAACCCAGAGAGTCCAGGTGACTTGCTAAATGTCATTTCATCACCTACCCAGACCTGGGGAAAGAACCAGGAGTCTTAGCTTTCAGCTCTTTGTCCCACTGATTATACACGCTAAACTTGTACATGTTCCACTGCGTCGTTTTAGTAAAAATCGGTAGTGTGAATCTAGGGGAGAGGTTGGGGTGTGCCAATGGAGATGGAGCTGAGATAGAACCCCGTAGCTCCTTATAGCACTGAATTTAGGAAGAGGTTGTAAAAGTAGATAAGTTGTGGAAACTGCTTGCACTCGAGGATCTGGAATGAATGTTTCTGAGGGTCTGATGTGATGCGTGCATGTTGGGGGAGGGGGTGTAGATGGCTTTGGCCGGAAAGAGGACCACAGTCGGTCAGCACAACCCCTTCTGCCTTCGCTTTGATCCCTGATTCCATCTGGTCTTCAAGTTCTCTGACCATATTTCATTTTTTTGCCTCCTGGTGAACAAAATCAACTTGCCATTGAATATTTTTAAGTTTAGAGTGACAACAAACACTTTTTATGTTTGAATTACTTTGTTTAAAATGCATGCATTTAAATATTCATTTAAAGATTCTTTTCATGCAGATTGCTGCTGGCAGTTTTTGAGTTTAAAATTCCAAGGTTGGGCAAAGGTAGGTTTACAGTTGGGAGGGTGTGAAACAGTTTATCCTTGTATTATTAATTACTGTATTATTTCCTGTATGAACAACTGTTAACCTCCTTCCCCCCCCTTCATTTTATAACTCCATATCAACACTTCACATGGCCCATTTAGAAATGAGTAAACTATGGCCCAGGAAGGAAGTAGGCACAGATGTTAGTGTTTGTGAGAGGTCACGAACGTTGGAGTTCCTGGGCTCTACCTAAATCTGGGTGCCAGATACCATCCCAGGTGTCACCAACTTTGGAGCCATCTGGTTTACTAATTGAAAATACAGTGAAAGTCAAGACTGAAAAATAGCTTTTGGATTTTCAACGTTGTGATTTTAGAGATTTATCACTCACTGATACTTAGGGCGTGTGAATACGGGATAGGTAGTGACTTTCACTTTTAAATGAATTAACTCATTTAATAATTGTTGATTAAGCACCTCGAATTTACTGGCACTGAATTAAAGCTTAGGGATACAGTAGTAATCAATATCAACGAGTATCTCTGGCATCATTTCAAATGGAGAAGACAGAAAATCATCAGGGTAAATACTTTTAATAGAGTGGCCAGGGAAAGCTCTAACTGGGAGGTAACTTTGGAGTCAGTCATCAGAAAAGTCAGGGAGCTGGCCACATGGACATCTAGGGAAAGGCATTCTGAACAGAAGGAACCACAAGTGCAAGGCTGGTAAGTAGGGATGTATCTGATACGGTCGCAGAACTGCAAGGAGACCATTGTGGGTGAATCAGAGAGAAGGAGGAAAAAGAAATGACATGAGGTCAGTGAAGTGGCCATGAGGGAGGGTTTTGTGAGTCTTGATAAGGACTTGGGGACACTGGCTGTGCCAAATCTAGGGGAGCCATTGAAGATTTCGGCAGAGGAGTGATGCCATCTGACCTAACTTCTAACAGCCTTGGCCTGGGTGCTATGTGGAGAAACACTGTAGGGGGTCAAGGGCAAAAACATAATTAACATCAGTTAGAAGGTTACTGCAGTAATCTAAGCAAAAGATGATTTATGGAATGGGCCAGGATGGTGGCATTATAGGTTATAAAAAGTAGTGTAACTCTGGATGTATATAAATGGTAGAGCTGACTGAATTTTATCATGGACTGGGTGATGATGATAAGACAAAGAGGACTCAAGGATGTCACCGACCCAACAACCAGACAAATGGACTCATCACTGATACAGGGTGTGCTGGAAGGGGATCTGGTTGGGTTTGAAGATAATGATAAATATTAAGATCTTGGTTTTGGACATGTGATATCTATCACACCAAAATGTACATGTGCAATACACAGCTGGATATGCAAGTCAGAGTTCAGGGGAGAACCTCAGGCTGGAAATAAAAATTAGGAAGTCATCATCAGGTAGAAGGTATTTAAGGGCATGAGTCTAGAAGTAATTACCTATGAAGTATTGAGAGAAGATCTCCACACACTGAGCCCTGATGCCTCCCACAAATGTGGAGATCTGGGAGTTGAGAAGGCACCAGCCCAAGAAAGAGATAAATCAGAAGCATAGGTCAGTGTTGTTTCTGAGAAGCCAAGAGGATAGCTTGCGTTAAGGTAGATCGATAAACTATGTCCAGTGCAATTAAAAAGTCAAGACAAAGGAAGACTGTTTGGTGGCGTTGGTTTAGCAGAGAGCACTCACTGGCGACGTTGAAAGAGTAGTTTTGGTTGTGGGTAGTGGTAAAACCTTACTGGGAGGGAGGAGCCAAGAGAGAATGGGAGAAAAAGTAGAGAACATAAACGTGCACCATGTTCTCAAGAAGTGCTTGTTGTTTAGCTACAAATACTCCCAAACTTTTAGGAGTTCTGTATGAGGATATCAGGTCATCAGTTGTGCAGGCACTTGGTGAGGAACAAGTGTAAGTTGGGCCAGACATCTCAGAGTCCCACCTCTCTGGGAAAACACCACGCCTTGGGTGATACCTAGAACAGTGTCATTTCTTAGATGTTAAATCATCAGAGTCCAGAGATTTCTTGGAATCTTATCTTTCTTTTTTTAAAATTGTATCTCTTTTCACAGGAGCATGGTGCCTGAGTGGAACCCCAGCTCTCCTTGTTGGGGGTCCCTAACTTATCTGCTTGAAGTAGTTTCCTCATCTGGGTTTTTACAATAATACTTATCTACTATCATAATTTCAGACATAAATAAGGAAATGTGTATAAAATACTAGTACATTGGCTGGCTCAGTAAAAGTTAACTCATATTACCTAATAATACTTATCACACTAACTTGGATGTGCAAGGAAGTCATTTGTTTTGACTTTAGACACAAAGTATGTCCTTTGAGTCCCAAACCATGCCAGTTCCTGCCCTGGGCATAGAAAGAGGAGTGAGGGGTAATCCTTGCCCTCAAGAGACCTAGCTGGTAACAGATAGGAGAACGGCCAATGTACAACCCAGTGCTCGGGTGAGACAGGTTGGTTACTATGGGAGCTATGAGAGGGGCATGTAACAGTGGGGATCAGACGTGTGCTGTGAATGCTTCCTAAATGCAGCGACTCCACCAGAGCTAAGCAGTACAGAGGGAACTAGTAAGAAATGGGAGCTGGAACAAAGTCAAAGAGTAAAGCAGGGGCGTGGTGAGACAGGGTGTGAGCAGGGGTAGAGACTACCGGCATATCAGGCTTTCTTGAGGCAGAAAGGAGTGATGGAGTGGGGGGTGGGATAAGAGAGGAGAGGAGTGGCAAAGACCTTGTACTTTCATCATTCCAGCTGCAGGCTCACCTGATCATATTGGCATGCTAGAAACTTCATTCTGGGGGGCTGTGTGGAGGAGGGATTTGCAATGAAAAACTAGGCAGAGAAACACCTAGGAAGGCACTGGAAGAGTCCTTGCCTGCCCTGAGACCTAGTTATTAAAACTTTCACCCACTTATTTTGAAATGAGACAATTCAAAAATGATCACTTGTAAGTAGTACAGGAAGAAGAAGGCTATATAAACGATATAAGTAGTTTTGACATTTTTCTCTTGACAGATAGGTTGCTTAATTTTATTTTTTATAATTTAAAAGTTAAATGTGTTCATTTTATTCATGATGAATAAGATTAGGTTTAAAAATAACATATTGTGGTATAAAGCATTTGCAAATGCAAGGCATTGTGCCTGACACTTGGCAAACTGTATCTCCTCATCTCCAGCAACTTAATGCATTAGGTACAATTTTCACACCCATGCTATAGATTCAGAAATGGAGGCTTATCAATGATAAGTTTCTTGCCCGATGTCACATGGCCAGAATGACGGGGATGTGATTTGAATCTAGATTACTTTGCGTCCAGTTTCTCTATTCTCTTAAATATATACAATATGTGGGTAGAGGTAGCATATTTTTATGTTATTGAAGAAAAACACCAAGAATATAAAAAGGAGATATAACTTTTCAACTTTTGTAAATGACTAATGATTTTAAAGAAAGCAAGAATGTCTCAAAAACTTGTGAACATTCTATTGAACGACTTTACAGTACCAATTATTGCTCACTCTTGTAAGGAAAATAACATGATCCTTTCACTTTCTGTTTTCGAGCAAAATTAATCCTGTTAAAAATAGAAATCTGAGTTGTAAATATGTATTAAAGTTAACTCAAACATCACAAGCATATTTTGAGGCAAAAGTGAAATGGATTAAACGTAGATCCTTAACCAACAATTGCAACAAAAAAAAATTGACTAACGTGGAGAGGAATTTAGTCAAGGCATATCCACCTTGTCTCCCTGCCAGATGGACATAAAACCCAGTATTTTGAGTGGATCACAAATTATAAACCCCGAATTTCACATATTTGGAGATTTCCAATCCATTCCCTGACCTGCCAATGCTTCCAGGTGCACCTGCTGTAAGAAAGAAAAAGAAAAAAAAGCCTAATCCTAGATAAAAGCCTTCTGATCCCTGCTGTCGGGTTCTCAGAGGAAACATGAAGCCTCCTCAGATAATGAGCCAGTTTGTTTAATACCCCGCACTCGAGATATAGTCAAAATGCAACAGGATACCTGACCGCCTGCTTCTTTAAACTGTGTTTCCTGAAGGTGAGCTTTGCCTGCAGAGGACAAACACTTGATCAGTTTTTCTGAACCTCCTGTTCATTCATAAGTAAAGAAAAAAAAAGAAGAAAATAATTTCTAGTTTAGGCTTACTAATTAGAATGTGATCAGCCTGTGAAAGCAATCAACATTTTAATTTCAAAGGTTGTTAAAGTTCACCCTCCACCTGAATGCCCGGGATGTTTTGAAGCCAGACCCCTCCCTCAACCACAGAAGCTCTATGGCATTGCACACTGGCTGGGCCCCTCCACCCCGGCGCCCCCCTCAGATGCGCTCTCTCTATGATCCCAGTCCAGGCCAACTTCTAGATGAATAAGCTTGCAGGTTGACTCCCACACACTGACCCTGTCCTGCTTTCACCATCAACATGACTGTTCCACCCTGGCCAGCTGGCACACTGGTTGGAGCATTGGCCCATACACCAAAAGGTGGCAGGTTTGATCCCTGGTTAGGTTCATACCAGGTTTTGGGTTCAATCCTCTGGTCGGGGTATGTATGGGAGGCAACAGATCAATACTTCTCTCTCTTTCTCCCTCCCTGACTCTCTAAAATCATTAAAACATATCCTCAGGTGAGGATTTTTTTAAATGACTATTCCTTCAGCCTTTTACCCCCTGGGATTCTGGGACCCCATTTCATAGCAGAGAGCCCTCATCCGAGTGGCCCCATGGACACCCCTGGTCTCCAGGCTTTGCCTCCGAGAGAGTGGGTACCAAAATCTCTTCAGCACGCCTCCTCGCCACTTGCTGACCCCTGTCTAACAGCCTCCGTCTGCTTAGGGACCCAGAATTCCCAGAAATGGCCATTGGGTATTCCTTTGTAATGTCGCTTTATGCAGCATCTCATCACACTTACATTGGTATCTGATTTCTCTCCAGCTGTGTCTGGGTCAGACTATAGCAGTGAGAGGCTGTTTTAACATGCCATTACTGTAATGTGGTGGCTGGTTCTGAAACTCAGTATCTGGGATGCTAGGTGGCCCTAAAGGCCTTCCTGATGTCTTTCTTTTTTCGGTGATTCACAAAAATTAGTCCCTTCCCTCCCTACTACATGACAACCTTGCTAATTAAAATGGAATGAACAGGTTTTTGTTTTGTTTTGTTTTAGTAGGAAAGTGGAATCTTTATGTAGAATTCTATCCAAGCTTTTTTAATGTTATTGATACTTACATGATTTTGATCATGCTTAACTAAGAAATGTAAATTTAAAATACGAAACTCTATCTTGGACAAGAGTTTAAAGATGGCATATTCCAACCACTCATTTGCTGCCCTTATGTCTCAGACCCCTTGAAAAATCACATACAGAACCACAACAGCAAATGATGTCACAAAAGAGACAAGAACACAGAGGCTAGAGGCCAGTGGGTGGGTGTCACCAACAAGCAAGCCTTTTTAGGAATTTTCTAGAAAGTAAAGTAGATAGAAGCAATAAGCAATTAGAATGTAGAAGTTTCTCCCAAGAATCTGCTCTGTCAGCACAGCGGAGGTGAACTGGCTGTCTTCAGTGAATTCTTAGGCAGGCTCAAGGGTCAGAGTTGAGCTGAGGAGCTAGAGAGAGAGAGGCCTAGAGATGAAGGGATCCATTGAAAGTCGGGGCTTGAGGCATTTCTAAGTTGGCTGCCTCCTCCCACTCATATCCCCTCTCCTACCAAGATGTCACCATGTAACCAGTGCCTACTCCAAGGTGAAGAACAGGAGCTGAAGAAACTGAACCAACTGAGAAATTGGGCTTGGGTTACGGCTGCCTGTGGCCTAGACACAGTTTAGTTCACACAGGTCTGTTGGGGAGGGAGGTGGCAGGAGCTCGGGGCTGCCCCCAGACCTTGTCTCCCTGAAGGAAGGTACCAGCCTGGATGCCCCGCCCTCCCCTCACAAAGCCTTACTCAGGGACACATAGTGGGAAAGACTTCTGTGTAGATGGTAGCAGAAGTTGCTGCTGGGTTTTTCTTTCTCAAAGACGATAAATTAACAAGGATTACCGAGGAACCAGGGAGAATTAGAAGCATAAAAAGTAGAAAGTGAACTGTCTCTCAGTAGAAACAGAGACAATTTACAAAAGAAAAGAGATGAAAAGAAACAAGCAATAACTTCAGGTTAAGTGCTAAGAAGGATTCGAGAAGATCTTGTGTTTATAGAGTAAGAACTCTATGATACGTGAAAGGATCAACGCACAAGAAAACGTCTAGGCCACAAAAATATAGCTACCCAAATTAAAGATTTGATAGGATGACTGGATGATACTCAAGAAAACCACTGGGAAAGGAGAACAAAGGGGAGAAAGACAGAAAACCTTAGAACAATGCAGTAAGAGCCTTGAAGGACAAATCCAGGGCTTCTAACTATTACTAGAGTCCAGGGAAGAGATTGGAGAGAAGCAAGTTATCAGTGAAGTAATACAGAAAAACACCTCAGAGCTGAGGGACCTGTGCCTTCATAGGAAATACCCTATGCCTGGAATCAACAATAATTTGTATTGTGCATCATGAAATTTTAAAGTGCCAACGTAGAAAGAACCTAACGCCCCTCGGGAGTAATAAAGCAGATGCCACCTGACTTGCCGTAGTGATATTGGATGATAGAGAACAATCCAGTGATGCTCTCAGAGTTCTGGGGTAAAATAATGTTCAACCTAAAATATATACGTAGCCAAATTATCCATCATCATAAAGGGAGGACCACATATTTTCAAACTTCCAAATGCTCATAAAAATCTATCTCCTGTGCACTCTTCCCTGGAAAGTTACAGCACTTGAGGATGTATTCGGCTAAATAAGGGCATAAAATAAAAGAAACATGATACCCAGAAAACAATGGACACAGCTAGAATGAAGTTCCAGGGCAATGAGAAGTCCCAGCTGTGGGTGTGAGGAGGGTGGTAGGGACAGAGCTGGCAGCGGGCTAGCAAGCAAAGAAAGGTGGACCCAACACGAAAAGTCCACAGTCATGAATATAGGCTTAAGTCCCAAAGAATCTAGGTAATTTTAGTATCTATGGACGGAACAATAGAATGAGTAAGAATAATTGAGAGGGAGGGAGCCATGTGCATATCTGGGGAAGAATGTCCCAGGCGGAGGGAATAGCCAGTGCAAGGTCCTAAGCTGAAAACATTCTTGGCCTCTTTGGGGAACAAAATGGGGCTTCTCTGAGATTGTCTGTGTATCTTCTAGTGGGGATAACAATTATACAGAGTCATCACAAAGATCATATGAGACTGAGATCAGGCCTATCCATTTTTATTATTGTGCCCACACATTAGAAGGGCCCAATAAATTATAACTATTGTTGCTATGGAAACTCATATCACCCAAGCTCTATTGGGAATTCAGAGAAGATGGAAGCCGTGACTCCAGGGGTATTGCTGGATTGGAAGGAGGATGGGAGTGACAACAGTTCCGAAGTAGTTGTAATACTGTGTAGTTAGGATATGAGCTATGAGAGGGGACCAAGGGCCGGGGGAGGTACATCCAGGTAGGAGGCCGAGGGAAGGAGTCTTAATGGAGGCAGCATTTGAGGTTGGTTTGAACTAAGTGCAAATGTGACAGCTGCAAAGAGCAGAAGAAGAGTATAGGTCAGGAGGAACGAATTCCATGTTAGTGATGAATAAGTGTCCTTTGGTGCCATGAATCCTGAGGACATGGGAACATACATGAGATGAAGGCTGCATGTAGTCTGAGGGATGCTCTCCTGAACCGACTCTGAAGAGGTGTGACCACATTCAGGATGCACTGCAGAGATAGTGATGGTTTTCCTGAGCAGAGATTTGAATTCTTTTTTTTTTTTTTTTTTTTACAGTAAGGGACATTGAGATTTTTCTTTGAAAGAGTAACTTCTCTAGAAGGCCCATATGCTTCTTTTCAGTTGGGATTAGAATCCCAGGTATATGTAAAAGAATATTTGAGACATTAGAGACTGGAGACAAGATGAGGGTGTGTGACAAGTGTGAAGAGAAACAAATGAACACGGACCCAGTTCTGGGTCCCCGTAATGAACCAATTCACAGGCTATTCCCTTTTACCTCATTGAGAAACAGGCCAGGTAATGTGCAACCCATTGATTTTCGGGTGGTGAACTCTGAGAATCTGTCATCTTTCTTTAGTGCTGCAGGCCAGATGGATGACTCATAGAAATAGGAGTCTACGGGAAACTGCCTTTAGGTGTAATGTTGCATCAGAGAAGGAAATGGCAGACTGAGAAGAGAGACACACAGAGACACGTGTAGCCCTGTGTTTCTTGGCCACCCAGACTGGGTCTTCCTAACTGGGTCCTCAGCACCTATCAATAGAGAAAGCCTGGCTGATGTCTGACCCCACAATGTGCGTTTCTCACATCTCCAGGCTCTGTGCCTCTGAACTTCAGGTCAGGGGAGTGTTGGGGCAAATGTCCCTGGGTCTCCTGTCAGTGCCTATGCATTTTAGGTCATAGGTGTTAGGTGAGTTAAGTTGGGCAAACAGGCCTCCATGCTAGCTACTCACTGTAAGTGTTAACATCAGTCCCATGATTATAGTTAAGTAGTATTTCTTTTGTAATAATAATGAGGCTTTTAAATGTTCAAATTATTTTTTTCAATTACAGTTTACCTTCCACATTATTTTGTATTAGTTTCAGATGTACAGTGTAGTGGTTAGACAGTAATGCTCTTTACAGAGTGCCCACCCAATATTTCAAGTGCCCACCTGGCCCCATATGCAGTTATTATGATATTATTGACCATATTCCCTATGCTGTACTTTACATCTCTGTGACTATTCTGTAACTTATCAATTCATATCTTTTAAACCCTTCACCTTTTTTACCCAGCCGTCCAGTACCCCTTCCCTCTGTCAACCATCAGTCTGTGTCTGTATCTATGACTCTGTCTTTATTTTGTTGCTTAGATTCCACATGTAACTGAAATCATATGGTATGTATCTTTATCTGTCTGATGCATTTTACTTAGCATAATACCCTGTAGGTCCAGCCATGATGTAGCAAAAGGTAAGATTCCATTCCTTTTATGGCTGAGTAATATTCCACTGTGCACATGTACACAACTTTTTTATCCATTCATCTATTGGTGAGCTCCCATAGCTTGGCTACTGTAAATAATGCTGCAGTGAACATGGGAATGGATATAATCTTTTGAATTAGTGTTTTGGGTTTGGTTTTTTTTGACATATTCTCAGATGTGGAATTACTGGGTCATAAGGCAGTTCCATCTTTAATTTTTTGAGGAACTTCCAACTGTTTTCCATAGTGGCTGCACCAATGTGCGTTCCCACCAACAGTGCACTAGGGTTCCCTTTCCTCCACATCCCAACCAGTTCTTGTTGTTTGTTGATTTATTGATGATGGCCATTCTGCCAGGTGTGAGGTGGTATCTCATTCTGGTTTTGATTTGTATTTCTCTGATGATTGGTGATGTTGAGCCACTTTCCATATGTCTGTTGGCCATCTGTGTGTCCTCTTCAGAGAAGTGACGTCTTCTGCCAAGTTTTTAATTGGGTTGTTTGTTTTTCTGGGGTTGAGTGGTCTGAGTTTTTAAAAAATGTTAGATATTAACCCCTTATCAGATGTCGTAGTGATATGGGCAAACATCTTCTCCCATTCAGTAGGTTGTCTTTTCGGGGTTTTTTTTATTGTTTCCCTTGCTGTGCAAAAAAAAAATTTAGTTTGACGTTGTCCCTTTTGTTTATTTTTGTTTCCCTTATTCCAGAAAATATGTCAGAAAAAATATTGTTGAGATTTTACTACCTGTGTTTTCTTCTAGGAGTTTTATGGTTTCAAGTCTTACATTTAATTCTTTAATTCATTGTTAGTTTATTCTTGTGTATGGCATAAGGAGGTGGTCTACTTTCATTTTTTGCCTGTATCTGTCCTATTTTCCCAGCATCATTTATTAAATAGACTGAGTTTGTCCCATTGTATGTTCTTACTCCCTTTGCCATAGATTAATTGACCCCATAGGCATTGGTTTATTTCTGGGCTCTCTATTTACTCCCATTGACCTCTATGTCCATTTCTATGCCAGTACCCTGCTGTTTTTATTACTGTAGGTTTGTAGTGTAGTTTGATATCAGGTAATGTGATACCTCTCACTTTGTGCTTATTTTTCAAGATTTCTGTTGCTCTTCAGGTTCTTTTGTGTTTCTATACAAATGTTTGGATTATTTGTTCTAATTCTGTGAAATACGCCATTGGTTTTTTGATACGAACTGCATTGAACCTATAGATTTCTTTGGGTAGTATAGATATTTTAATGATGTTAATTCTTCCTGTCCATGAGCAGAGTGTATGTTTCCATCTTTTTATATCTTCTTCAATTTCTTTCTACAGTGTCTCATAATTTTCTGAATGCAGGTCTTTTACCTCCTGTGTTAAATTTATCCTTAGGTATTATTTTTGATCCAGTTATAAATGAGATTTTTCCCTAGTTTTCCTTTCCAATAGTTCATTATTGGTGTATAAAAATGCAACTGATTTCTGAATGTTAATTTTGTATCCTGAGGCTT
>VMDR010016887.1:0-20664 GCA_007922815.1 Macrotus californicus | reverse complement strand
CCCCCACATTTAGAGAGTGGAAAGAGGAAGAGTAGACAATACCTAAACTGTGAAAAAGTAACCAGTTAAGGCAAGAGAAAATATAGGAACATGTGATATACCAGAAGCCAAGAGAAGACATTATTCCAAGAAGAAGGAAATAGTCAATTGTGTCAAATGCTGCTGAGACATCAAACAAGACAGCAGAGATTACTGGAAAACACTGACTACTGGATTTTGAAGATGGTCGACATCAGTGATCTCAATATGCAGCAGAAGGGTGGGACAGAAATCCTACTGGCATGGGTTAGAGACAAAGGGAAGTGAGAAAGTGCAGAGTGAGTAAAGGCATGCTGTGACGGGAAAGAGAAGTGGGGTAGTAACTCAAGGAGGCTGTCTGGTTGCTTTGAGATGGGTCAGTCTTTGGGCTACTGACTGGTGTTTAAGCAGGCTGAATTCAGGGCTCCTCCTGTAACCTGTAACTGCTTTACGCCTTCCCCCTTCTTCCGCCTCTATCATTGTTTGTGCTGTGGTGCTTTCAGAAAGCCACACAGGTGGACTACTTTCTCTTTCTGAGAAAGCCATAAAAAAATTGGCAACTCTGCTAAGCCAATTCTAACTACTTCTCCCTCCTATGTCACTAATGGCTTTGCTTTAATATTTTTAAACATAAAATGCATATAGTCTACATCAGTCTTCCTCACAGGTAGGTGCTATACACATTATTTTAAAAAGTGAATAATTTTGCAAGGGTTGTAGTTAGAAAACTAATGCAGGTTTTTACCAGGAGCAAAGAAAGAACTTAGAAATAAGATTGCACTTTAGGAATTAAACTAACAAATCAACATGGGGATCTGAGCAAATAAAAATCGGCATCTTAGATGTGGACCAGCTACCAGGACCAATAGGCCTTGACTGGATCCATGGAGAGGAACTAACTTATTAAACATATTTAAAGAACATGTACTTCAATAGGAAGATTGGCCAATTTCAAAGTTGTAAAAAAAAAGAAATAGGAAAGTCAGCACTTTAAGTGTTGTCTGTACCCACCGAAGCTCTGGGGAGAAGTCCAGTAAAGCTAAGCCAATAGGCCATCCGTCAGATAGGAATCTGTTATGGACACATGGATACTGGGCTATCTGTGGCTAACAGGGGACACATGACACTCACAAAATTCTCTCCCTTCTAAGAGGGTAGCTCCCCCACCAACTCCTAGAGCTTGACCACGGGAGAAAACATGGCCCCGGGACAATGCCAATACCGATGCCATTTGACAGTGGTCATCAAGTAACAACCACTTTCATGTAATAATAACACATTTATTAGACAATGGCCACTGACAAATTTCTGAGCCCACAAATCTTGGAATTCAGCAAGGTGAACACTACTGAATGGGAGTCATCAGAGGTAACATCCTTGTCTTTGAGTGACTGAAACAACTGGACACATTTGTGTGTGTGTGTGTGTGTGTGTGTGTGCGCGCGTTTACCTTTTCGCCATCTCTCCCTGGTTCTCCTTTGTAACCTGGTAGTCCTCGTGTTCCCTAAATTAGCCACAAAACAAAATTCTGTTAATTATGGGTTTTTGCTTCCCTAGAAATGCTGTTTCTGAAATGTGCACAAACCAATCACATACTTGTATTCCTGGGGATCCTGGAATACCTGGGGATCCTGGGGTTCCCTGATATCCCTAAAGAAAAGCAAGGAAGAAACAATTAGCATTTCATCACACTCACAAAGAGCAGCCCTGAGTTTCAGGATTCACTCCTGTCTCAAGTTTCTTACTCATAGGACTTCACTTACTTCAAGAAACCCAAATAACAAAGAATCAAATGCTTAATAAAAAATTCATACCCTTCAGCCTTTAGGGGAAAAAAAAGGTCTTAAATATCTCTAGATTAATAAAAACATCCAGAAATGCTTCAAGTAAAAGGATGGCTTTGGGATCAAAATATAAAGCAGTTCACAGTTCCTAAAGAAAGATGCTACACATTAGAACCTATTCCACATAATCAGGAGAAAACACCTAAAACTGCAGGATTAACAAATATCATACATTTTTAAACTACCCGATTAATGACCACCCGAGTTAATCCCTAGAATAAATTAAATCCTGATGAATGTTACCCTTCAGAGTAAGTCTATCACAGCTTCTGGATTGCTCATTTTAGAAAGCTGCTAAATGTTAACCCCAAGAACATGGCTGTGACATGTCCCTCCACCTCCCAAGGACAAGCTGTCTGCTGAGGCCATGGTCACTTTCATCTCCACTGCTCCTTATACACCCCTCCAGAAACTGGACCCCTGCTAAAACGGCACATCTTTTTCAGACGGGAGGAAACTATTCATTCATCACTCAGCGCATGGCAACTGAACTCAAAAACACACTAGAAGGCCCTGACATTAATCTAGGTTTCTCAGGGTCAATGTCAGGTTGACTTGGACCACCTGAAACCTGCAAACAAACACATTTACCTCTTTTATTCAGATTCTATCTTTCTCAGATCTTACTGTTTGGGTATAGCTTTCTGTTTGTCAACAGTATTAGCACAGATCTCATTAATGTTTCTATTACATTGCTGCTTAAATCCAAAAGCATGTTCTTAAATCCAAAATCTTCATTTACAAGGGGCTACTCAGTGGTCTTTGTATTTACCCAATCACGTCAGTGCCCATTTAGCTGCAGTTTTAGAGACACCATAATTCCATGCTTTTCCAGTCCCATTTTCAAATATTTCTTTTACTGCTCTTTGCTAACTCTAATAATAATAATAACAACAATAACAGTATAGTGGCTGTCTCAAAAAGATCAGTCACGGATTATAGTTTTTCTCATTTTACATTTCTTATTTTTGCACTTGCATTTCTTATTTTACAAAACGCTCTCCATTACCCCCCGAATGATGTAGAGTATATAACTTCAATTACCAGCCACCATCCTTTCCTTTATACCCCATTCAGTATTCACAGACTGTATCATCACACTTTATTCGGGATTTCTCCAACTCAGATTTTCCTCGAGTCCCTTTGCCCAGTCCTTAAACATTTCACTCCACCAGTGAACGAGTTTCATAACCAACCTTTCCCTGATCCATACAAAACAATCAGAGATTTTCAAACCTGCCATATGCTCTCTGGGTTGGCACTGTCTCTGTTCACTGGATTACGTGCCCCCTTGAGATGAGGAACCAAGTTTAATTCATTTTTGTACCTCTAGCATTGAACACCATGTTTGGCACATTTTCTGTTAATTGCACACTGGAAGAAATTACCTTCAAGTCACCCACATGACACACAAGAGTGAAATATCTCTTTCCCCAAGGAACCATGTTATGTTTATGCTCTTTCCATTAGCAAATTGAAACTTTTAGTAATACCATGTGATTCATGTCTTCGAGATTAGTCAGAAAAAAGAAAAAAGTCCATCTGCACAGAATTTGCTCAGCTTTGTATCTGTACCACTCTAGTTATCACTAAAGCTCCTTCCCTCACCACTTTGGAATCAGATAGGCCGGGAGTTGAATTTCAATTCTATCCCTGTTAGCACATGCCCAAACAGAGCTGGGTTACTTATAAATGCTACCACCTAGGATGTCCTTTCAGTTCCCCAAAACCTTGTATACACTCTCTGGAGAGTCTGACATGATTCACAATAAATAGGCTCTTATAATTGGAGAAATAATAATGGCAATGATTTATATACTTGTCATGTTCCAGACTAATTAACGTACTTAATCTTCACAACCACCCTTTAGTGTAGGCTCTACCTTATCCCCATTTTAAGATGAGGGCACCGAAGCACAGAGGTTAAGTAACCTGCCCTGAGTTACATAGAGAGTCAGCTGACAGAGCCAGCGGACTCACCCTCAATCAGAAAATGCTTCATATTAGATCAGATCTTGTGATCCTAGAATGAGTAATCAGAGTCCAAGAAATCCATTGAACCAGACTACTGTTACGTTGGTTAGGATTCTGAGTACTCAGAGAAGCACTCAGAATCCCCAAATCCTGACACAACACAATGAAGTGAAAAGACGATAAATTTGGAAACTGAAAAAGACCTTCAGCTGAATTTTTGCTCCTCCCTTTCTATGGGATGTTGGCTACATCACTTTGCCTAGACAAATCTCTCTCTCTCTCTTTTTTTTACCATAATACCCACTTTGCTTCAGAAAAGAAACAAATGGTGTCACAGGTGAAAATGCCTGGCAGATGTTAGGATCTCAATAAATGTAAGTTTCTTTCCTTCCTTCAGACCAATGACTAAAAACTATTAGAACATTTCTGCAGAATGTTATTCTGCAGCCTTAGCAGCTAGCTACCTCCATTGCATGAAGGATGACAGGTCCAGTCATCATCATCATTATTGAACCATTTTTCAACATGCATACGTATCTAATCCTGAACATGGGAACAAGGCTTCAGTGTATGTTTTTTTGTGGATTTCAAAGAGCGGAAGAGAGAGATTTGTTGTTTCACCTATTCATGCATACATTGTTTGATTCCTGTATGTGCCCTGACTGGAGACTGAACCCACAACCTTGGTGTATCAGGACAACCCTTCAACCAACTGAGCAGCCCATCCAGGACCAAGGCTTCAGTGTACTTTACAATGGTTATGCTGGTTTTCATTTTGAAGAACTGCAATACAGCAATAATAAATACTTCCCACAATACTAGGACCAAGCTATTATTGTTTTTTACTTAACTTACAATGAGATGAGGTATCGAAAACGTAGTTGTACAAAAAAAATTAAAGATTATTTTAGAAGCTAGAGGAAGCATGATTTATAATAAAATAAAAAACAAAAACCATATCCAAGGTGGGGAATTCCCGGGCAAATTACCAGAGGAAATTGGGTGAAATTCAGAAAAACAAATTTTGGACTTAAAACCAGGAAAATAAAGGTTAACAAGGAAGAATATTTCAACAGAAAGATTTCCAAGAGAAGCAAGAAATAAAATGTTGGTTGACTCATAGCTGGGCTCACTAAAACAAGAAAAATGATAAGCTTTTCTTATAGCTGAGTTTTTATTCTTCTAAATATATAGGGTTTTTTTGTATAATTATAACCTTCACATGATCTTTGACTGTTTAATACTTGTCAACACTAATTTTACCATATTGCAATTATTAGCAGGTCCAAATAGCCACACTTCCCCCATCTGCAAAACTTCTGACAGTATTTAACATTTTCCTATGTTCAAATAATTTTCTTTGTAAATGAGTCATTTTATAGGAAAAAAACATTCTCACTGCCAGATTGTAGGGTTGAAGTATACAGAGTCAATTTACTTTTCTTCCATGATTCATAGCTGCAATGATCCAGGAAAGATATATAGTTTTAAAATGGAAATTGGTAATAAAATCATCAAATGTGCAAGGGTCACAATGTCTTCAGAGCCCAATCATAATCAAACCATAAACGAGTCTGCCAGTAGAAATATATAGATTTTTTAAGTAGTGAGAAGGACAGAGTAAGTGGTTTCTTTTAAATACTCTGAACTTAAAAATAAGAACAAAATCCAAAGAAATTATTTGAGAGATCACTCTTATTTTTAAAATGTATGAATGTGATTTAAAGTTGATTCTATTATATAATTTTCTGCAAAGTTTTCCAAAATTCCAACAGATATTTTTAGGTACACAGCCAGGGTAACTAGGTAACCAAAATCAAGTGTATATTGTCAATATCCACTATGGATTCTTCTAGTCATTGGCAGGCTTCGAAGCACTACACAACGAAATTTTAAGGATTTCAATAGATTCTGTCTTTCAATATATATAACTAATACAGAAACCAGTTTGCCATCTAACCCAAGTAGTTTAAATGATTTAACTGACTGTTCAGATAACTTGACTAACAGAGCACATTAATGTATAAATTACACCTGAGTTAAGTCCTAAGAAAGAACTATGATGGGAGGTAAAGAACAGACAGGCAAGGGAAGCTTTCTGAAGACATAAGCACAAAACACTGAAGAAAGCACAACACATACAAGGGGGGAACCCCCAAAACGGAATTTATTTATAAAAAGTGTGTATTTATTCTTACATGTTTGAACATCAGTCACCTTCAAAGTACTCTCCATTTGATGCCATAGACCTATCGAGACGTTTTTTCCACTGCTCAAAACAGTTTTTGAACTAGTGGCTTTTGATGCCTTTTAGTGATTCATCCATTTTTTATTTCACCTCTTCCACATGGGCAAAATGTTTCCTTTTGAGGACTTTCTTCATCCAGAAAAAAAAAAGAATTTTGGGGTGAGATTGGATGAGTAGGGAGGGTGGGGCACGGGAGTCTTGCCATTTTTGATCAAAAACTGCTGGACACTCAACACGGTGCAGACAGGTGCACTCATAAATCACCCATCATAAAATGGACAAACGCACTGAGTCTTCAAAAACAAACTCACTGAGGTCTATAGCACACAGCCTCTCACAACACCAGCAGGTACACTGATACAGATGGGTTCCTAGAACACTCACCTCGTGGAGGAAGCCTGTACTACAAGGGGCTCACCCTCTAGAATATAATTCTAGGTTTTGGTGGTCCCCCTTCATAAGAAGAAGGCCTTCAGTGTGCCATGTAGCGTGAGAGGATGAGACATAGCCCTGGAGATGAAAGAAGAGATGTATGTATGTATGTATGTATGTATGTATGTATGTATGCTGCACACAACACTGGAACGACAGACTGGAAGTTACATGTACAGCTTGTGGGTCTTATGAAGGACTCTGGTCTTTATCCAAGCCACTAAACCAGGTAGTCACACAGTCAGACTTGAGCTTTAAAGAGCTCACTTGCTACACTCTGGAGGATAGATTAAATGGGGCGAGAAAAAGCATGAAGACCAAATGGGAGGCTCCTGCAGGGAAGAGATAATGGTAGGTAGAATGTGAGTCCCTTCTAAGTGTATTTAGTCTAATCTTAGGGTGGGTTACAGGAGGAGGAATCTGGACTTGTAAAATGATGCCCAGGATGCAGGCTTGTGCAGCAGGATGGCTGATGATGTTACTGACTGAGGGAGGGACTCTGGAGGAAAATGTAGTTTCACTGATTGCAAAATAGGAGGTAGTGCAAATTTTTTAACAATATTTGTATGGCTAAGATTTATGATTTTTATTTGACAATAAGAAACTATATGCTTCTGTGGGGGGAAAACAGAAATGCCACTTCAAATTAAAGCAAACTACATTTATTATAAATGAAATTTAATCTAAATCTAATCCTTCCTCCCTTAGATAAAGGTGGATGGGTGATAAATACAAAGCAACATCATCTGCTTTTCATTATGAGCCTTGAGCTAAGCACATGAAAAACAAGGACTGTCTACCTTTGGCAAATAATCTCTACAGATAGCCTCCAGCTCAAAGAATTTAATTAAGTTCAGGTAAACTACCTCATTTTCCAAGTAAGTTTACACTTAAAGTTATATTAAGCTGATTTCAAAATGAGAATGCATCACTTTCTAAAGAAACTTATACCATTTTTTTTCTTTTTTTTTTGTATGTGGAATAATTTTTTTTTTTACACTTGAAACCTATATAATTTTATTAACCAATGTCACTCCAATACATTTAATTTAAAAATCCTCTTGAATGATGGGTCATGGCAACATTCTTATATTGTAAATTTTTCCATCAATGTTTTTCCTTATGATTTTAGTATTCATTGATAATTTTTTTATTGCTGTTTAAGTACAGTTGTCTCCATTTTCCCACAACCATTCCCCCCACCCCAGCCATCTCCACCTCCTATCCTTGATCCTGCCCCCTTTGGCTTTGTCCATGTGTCCTTTATACATGTTCCTTGATGAACCTTCCTGCTTTTTCCTCCATTATCCCCTCCCACCTCCCCTCTGGTTACTGTCAATTTGTTCTTAATTTCGACATCTCTGGTTATATTTTGCTTGCTTGTTTTGTTGATTAGGTTCCACTTATAGGTGAGATAATATGGTATTTGTCTTTCACTGCTTGGTTTATTTTACTCCCAACCTAAATCTCTAGTAATTACACTTTATATTCAAAGGGAGGTGACCAATAGCTGACCTCATTTCCTCTCCTGCTGTTCTGCAATATTTTTTTTTATTTTTTTTTATTTTATTTTATTTTTTTAATCACTTTATTGTTGTTGAATTACAGTTTGAATTTCCCCCCCTACCACTCTCCCCCCACCCCAACCAATCCCACAATATTTTTCAATAATACTTACCATCATCTGATATTATTTACTTATTTTTTAATTATTATTGTGGGTTGATTACCTGTCTCTCCCCAATAGAATGTGACCTTCAATACAGCGGGAGTTTCTGTCTATTTTGTTCACTGCCATATTTCCTTAGCCTGGAAGTGTGGCAGGAACAGAGTAAGAATATTGTGTATATGACCAGATGAATGAAAGGATGAATAAATAAGCAAACAAACATAGAAATAAGGGTGGCCAAAAGTAGGTTGACAGTTGTAATACAAATAAATAATACAATAATAAATTCTGTTTTACGTATTCACAACTGTCAACCTACTTTTGCCCACCCACCCCTGTATTTACTGAGTCTAACTGGTCACTAATACTAAAGGCTCTAAAAATAATCATAATCAAAAGAAGATACAATATAAGCATGCATTTACCTTTAAAATCACAAATGCTAAATATGTAATCAAACAATTTCTTAAATAATTTAAATGACATTAGCACAAATATGATATTTATGTACACATCATTATTGTAATATACTACATATAATATATAAAACGTAAGTAATCTATTTAAGAGATACATCAGATGAATATGGAAAGATCCATGTATGAGATTTATACGAGGGGAGTGTTGGGGAAAATGGTTTAGCTGGTAACTAAGCATTGTCTAGAAAAGCTTTATGGAAGAGGTAAATGATATTTTATTACAGAAAAGGAAGATAAACTGCCCAAGTGCAGGGTAGTTCATTCAAGGCAAATGGTCCATATTTTAGTTTATTCAGTAGAACTCTCATGAGGGGGAGTGGGTGTCTGTCTGTGGGTGTGTTTATAGGAGGGGAAGTGGTGAGACAACAAACCCTTTTGCTGAGGAACTCAAATTGAGGTGAAGTGAGAGTTCAGGTAGAAACTGTTCTCTCTAGAAGGATGTTTTTTATATACTTCATAATTGAGCTTCCTCTGGTAATTCTCTTTCCACGGCAATTAATAGCCATTTCTTTGGCTTTTATCCTAACGTATTCCATCTCCTAGGTCTTTAATCTTCATGGCTCTCAGCCCCAAACTTCCCACAGCTCTTAAACTGTGGAGTCCACAATTGGCACTAATTCAGTTAAGAGTCTGAAAAAAGAAAACCATAAAAAGCTGGTCTCATGGGCCCTACTGTTCTACTACTGATTATTCACCCCCTCTCAAGTGCACTCTGCAAGCATCAGTTCTAGTTTCCCCCACTCCCTCTCCTCTTATTCCCTACCATCATCCTTTGTATTTTAAAACAGTATCTCCAATTTAGATCGCACCTGAAGTACAGTAAGTCCTCTGGCAGGCTGAGTTCTAATCTCTCGCAGTTACTCTCTTCTGAATGAAATCCAGATCCTACACATCCCTAACGTGTGGTACCCCAAACCGAATCCAAAAGCAGGACTGTCATCTTTCTTAATATAGACACTATATGTTTTCTAATGATGCCAAAAGTTGCATCATTCCTTCAGGCATTCCCACCACATATGTCGATCCCTTTTCACCAAGGTCAAATTTAAATGACTTCTTCCAGACAAATAAAAGCCATATGTTTACTCCAGTTGAAATTCGCTATGTTAAAATAGCCATTCCCCAAGTTTGACAAATTTTTTTTGATCTTCATGTCACCCCAAACACCAAAATAAATTCCAAAAATCAAACCAAGAATGTAAAATTCTTAAAAAATATAAAAAAGAACATGAACATTGAGTATCTCATGCTCAAAAAACAAAAACACTAGAAGAAACTACAAGAATAAATATTTAATTATGGGAAAATTATACATTTCTAAAAACTAAAAAAATTATAAACCAAATAAATAGAAGAAATATTTATAATGGATAGATAGATAGATAGATAAAAGGATGAATTCTCTTCATGCATAAGATCTTATTAACTGATATGGAAAATGCTATCACCCCTGTAGAAAATGGGTAAAGGACAAGAAAGAACATTTCGCAAACAAGGAACTCACCCTGTCAGATTTCTATATTCAACTACTCACTGAAAATTTCTACTTGAACACCTAACATAAAAATTGAATATATCCAATAAACTGACAAACAAAATAGAAACAGAGGCATAGACACATGGAACAGACTGACAGCTGTCAGAGGGGAGGAGATGGGAGAGATTAGATGAAAGAATGGGAAGGGAGTAGCCAAAGACCATCCATGCATAACTGGTAGACACAGACAACAGCATGGCAAAGCCAGTGGCGGGCGGGGTCTGTGTGGAAGTAGGCAAAGGAAGGGAAAGGGGATCATCTGTAATAGTGTCAACAATAAAAATTAAGAAAAAATTGTGTGTATATATATGTATACATATACACACACACATATACACATATACATATCCATATATACACAATATGAAAACACACAATAAACAATGAAGTTAATATATCCAAAACTAAACTCCAGATTTCTCTTGCCCAATCCCATCCTTCCACATCTCGCTGGAGTCTCCTTTGACTTCTCTCTTAAATTTATATCCAATATATCAGCAAATCCTGCCAGCTCTAACTTCAAAATATCTCCAGAATGTAAGTAGTAGTTCTCTTCACATCACTACTACTATCCTGAGGCTAGCTGGGCCCCCTCATCTCACTCCTGGGAAGTCTCAAGAGCCTCCTGACTATTCTCACTGCCTTTACCTCCATCACCCTAAAATCTATTCTCCACCCAAAAGTCAAAGTAATTCTTTTTTAAGAAAGTTATAACACATCAATCCTTTACTCAAGACCATAACATGGCTCCTGAGTTCACTCCAACTGACAGCCAAAGCCATCACAATGGTCTAAAGAACTGTACTTCATCCCCTCTCCTCTCCTCTCTCCCTCCTACATAAATAAGTTAATCTCCTACTAGCCTGCCCCTACCCTCTCTTTATTCATGGATCAATAAAGATGTATAACTCTGAAATTCACCATCTGTGCTGACTACACTCCTCTAAGGTTTAACCCTCAATAGTAAGCTGGCCAGTTTCTGGAAGCTACAGTCCACTGAGAAGCACATTGAGGGAGGTGGGGACAAGGTAGAATATGGCTACATCACCGAGTGTGACCCACTTTTAAGTCTATTGGTAGCAGTATTCTGTCAATCACTTCTTAAGGTCAATGATATGAACAATCATCTCCAGAGTTTTGTAGCTTAAGCTAGCCTACCATTCTTAGCAAATATGATGGCCTTCATGGAATCTCAGAAAATCATTACTGGAGAGAACCTGGGCCTCCTCTAGCATCACATTCCAGATTAAGAAACAGGGGCCCTTAGTAGCAAAGCAGAAAGACTTTCAGGGATCACTTCTAAAGTTCATTAAAAGCAAAGTGGAGGGCAAAATCGCTGCACATCTCTCTGCCAACCAGCTGAGGCTTTGGTTTCAGTTAAATACTTGACTTTATGAAAAGAATCAATAATGTCGGAAAACAGAAAGCACTATAAAAATACAAAGTTCTACAAAATCATAAATAGTGCTAGTACATGTTTCCACACATGCCCTTCTTTTAAAATCAGTATCATATCGGTACAATGTCTTTAATCGTTCTACTCTGATTACCTACCAGGACATATAAATATTTCCCTGCCTCTTCTAATAATGATAAAAGAATAAAATAGTAATACATTCAGCCACTGTGCTGATAGAGGTTATTTAACTGATAGAGAAATGACAAAGAAGTGGAAGGACTTTTAAATAGTTCTTTAATTTTGGCTGAAGGCATTTTCCTTATGAAAATTAGTATTTCTCCAGAGTGGAATAATTTACTATTTAAAGCTCTGGTTGAGTTGGCCTGGTTATAATGAGAAAGAGACTCAAATTGCTTATTGAGGGGGGTTGCACAGAACTAAATCCAAACAAAGCAGAATTCCCTCCGAATTGTTCCATCCAAGTTTCCTTGGTCCAGATGGCTTCAATTGCCAGCCAGAGGCTCCACCCACACCTTCCCACTCCCGCTGTGCGCTGGCCCTGGACACACACTAATGACCCTCAGCTGTTCTGGCTCTCAGGCTCACTTTCTCTTCCTGCCTGGCCACCCAATCTCATATCTCCTGCAGAGAGAAACAGGGGGACAGAAGGATAGTTAAGAAAAAAAGTCCTGTCTCTGGGTAAATAGGGTTTGGTTTAGTGTATCAGTTTTCTATTGCTGCTGCACCAAATTACCCTAAGCATAGAAATTTAACTTCCAGTTCTGCAGATATGAGCCCAAAAATGGGTCTTAGGGAGCTAAACCCATAGTGTCAGGGGGGCTGCGTTCCTTTTAGAGGGTCTAGGGGAGAATGTATTCCTTCCCTCTTCCCACTTCTAGAGGCTGCCTCACTCTGACCTCTGCTTCGATCATCACTTCTTCTCTGACTCTGATATTCCTGCTTCCCACTTATAAGGACTCTTGTGATTACACTGGCCACTCGGCTAAACCAGGGTAATCCCTACACCTCAAGATCCTTAATTTAATCGTGTATGCAAAGTCCCTTTTGCCATGAAAGGTTTTCTAGCTACCACAGTTGCTTTGTTCTTTCTTTAACATCAGATACCATTTAATACTATCTAACATCTACTATTTTCTGACATCTCAAGTCAAATTCTACATAGCTATATCAATACATAAAAGCATACATACAAACACAAAAATATATACATGTACTAAAGGAGATGAGACAATAAGTCTATTATAACTTAAATGAGAGTCAGAGTAATATCTGTGATTATTGTATCAGGCTAATTAAAACAAATTTCCAGCACTTCATTCATGGGAAGATATTAAGAATGGAAAAGCATGAAGCAAGCGAGTACTGATAGTCTGTGGAAGGCCTGCTCGGCACTCACCTCCAAATATCACCCCAGACTTTAAACCACTGCAAAAACAAAAGCTTAAATAATTTAGCAGCATTTTCAAGGGAGCTCTGTGTCACTATGAGGTGCCAGCAGGTGACACTTCAGCATGGAGTTGGGACAGCATGAAGCTGTCAGGAATAGAAAGACCCCCAGGGAAGGGGTCTCTGGCAAAGGAAGGCTCATATTTATAAAACTCATCTCAGCTGGTATGATTAGGTCAGAAATCATATAGGACCTCAGGCTTATCTTCGGTGCGATCAGGAGTTACAGTGAGGGAATGTGACAAATTCACATGACGTTTTAAGTTACAGTGAGCAAGGGATGGGTTATAAGAGAAACTACAAGGCCAATGTTGGGAGATTACAGGAGTTAAGGAGAAAGGCAAAGGGGAGATGTTCATTTCATTCAATTCAAACTGGAAGCAGTTTGATAATAAATTTCCTATCCTATATCCTGAAATACATCACCTAACAATTTCTCAGATTATTGGCATGGCACTTCTGACAAACTCCTCTTGTGACCGGAACCAATGCTTTCCCAACTAAAAAGGATTTTCTCTCTGCAAATATTTGAAATAGCCCAAATCATAAACGTACCCCTTCTGCTTTATTTTCTTCATCACAGAAAATGCTTTAACATCTCCCATCTTTTTAAATTCCTTTTTTCCCACATCCTCCCCATGCTGTTACTGCATTTCCCTGCTCCTCATTATGTCCCTCAGAATAAGCACCTATATTCACTGTCGCTATTTTATTGTCCCTTTGTCAACTCTCTCTCAAACCCATTTCAATCCAGCTTTTGTACTCCCCATCCCTGAAACCCCATTTATCAAGTCCTCAATTATGTCCACACAGCGAATCCATTGGTCTAGGCATAGATCTCATTTTTCTCAACCTGTTAACAACAATGACAGAAGTGATCACTCCCTTCTTGAAATGCTTTCTTCACTTGTCTCCTGGGATGCCACACTCTCCTGGTATTCCTCCAGCTTCACTCATCATGGTTTCCTAATTTCCTTGGTTGTGCCTACTCTTTATTCTCTGTAAAGAGAGTCCTAAGCTCAGCCCGCTGCGACCTTCTCTTCTCCAGTTATTTGTACTTATTCCTTAAATAATCTCATCCACTTTGGTGGCTTTAGATACAGCTACATGCTAAAAAGTCCTAACTGTATTTGCATTCTCAAACATATCCCTGAACTCAACATTCCTACCTGTGGTATTCTAGGAGACGCCTTCAGCAGGTACAAAAATGAATTCTTGATTTCTTCCACAAGACTGACATCTCCCCCAGTATTGTCCAGCTCAGTAAATGGCACCACAATTCATCCAGTTGCTCAAGCTAAAGTCCTCTAAGTCTCCCTTGACTCTTTCTCATGCTTCACATCTAATTTAACAGAAATTCTCATCAGCTTCACATTAAAAAATAATCCAGATTCTGACCACTTCTCTTCCTTGTCACCGCATTGCCCTAGTCCAAGCCACTCTTACTTCCCAAAACCCTGAAATAACCTCCTACCTGGTCTCCTGCTTCCACTCTTGCCCCCTATATACTCTCCACACAGTATTTACAGGGAGGGGCAAAGTAGGTTTCCAGTTGTGAGTACACAGAACACAGAGTTTATTCTTGTATTATTATTTATTAATTATATTATTTTCCATACAAACTGGAAACCTACTTTTGCCCAACCTTCTGAAAAGTAAGGCAGATCAAATCCCTTTCCTTCTCAAAATCCCCAAAGAGATTGGCATCACATTTAGGATGAATTCTGCTGGGTCAGTTGAGTCTCACTGCCGCAATCACCCAGCTCCTCAGCCCCAATCACCGGCTGCTCCGCTCCCTGCAGCACCAGGTGGCCACCTGCTTTGACAATCGCTCTCTGGAGACTGACCCAACACTGATCTGAATAGACCCGAAACATTACCACTCTTCAAAACTTGGCTGTATGTTTTTATATTAAGTTTGTGAGCACCTCTCTCAGGGACATAACGAGCTCCTCTTCCAGCCCAATGGAATATTGATGGTTTACCATTACGCCTGTGGTCCTTTAACTGCTCAAACATGAAAGGCTCCTAATACAAACCTTCCCATCTGCCATGGCAATGGTTAATGTCTAATGATACAGAAAGTCTCTTAGGAGATACTTTTTTGGTGACAACATTCAAAGCTAATCCCTAATGTTTATTTACTGTTATAAACATTCTGATAGGAACTTACCTGTAAAATTTGCCAAAAATGCTTTAAAGTAGATCTGCTTTATGTTTAATTAACAAATGTCCCTTACGTTCTCTTGAACCTTAGAGAATATTATTTTTTAGGCAGATTATAAGTGTATACCAATGCATGCATTCTTAGGAAAATAAAATAACATATAAGGAGAGTTTTAACTTGTGTGAAAAAATTTCAATCTAAAATGGAACTGGAGGGTGTAAAGTGGAAAATCTCACTCATGTGCCCTCAGAAAAACTTAAAGGACTGAGAAACCAATTTCCCTGATTTACAGAAAATCGAGGATGTCTGAACTTTCTTAAATGATAGGGAGTTGGTCAGGGGTTGCTTCATAACAACCTTGGGAAGTTTTGCTTATGATTCCCAGAGGCAAGAACAAAACTTGGCTGGATCTAGTTTTGCTTGTGTACCTGGACTGGTTGTGTCTGCTTGGGGCATTTTCAAAGCTGGTCTCGTTAGCTCATGATTTTAACAGACTCTAACTGAACTCGCCCCTCTTTACATTCCCTCTCCACAATTCCAGCCTACACCAAACCCTCAACGGAGTCCCCTGTAACTTAGTGCAGTGTGTGCCCCGAGCTGCAATTCCTCTGCTATCCCCAAATAAACACATATTTTTGACAATTTTGAGCATGACACAATTTATCTCTTTATTTAGGTCAACACTTGAAAATTGCCACAGAGGTGAAGGGAAAATATAAAAAGATTTCCCAAACAGCTACTTAGTGATACTAAGAATTCAATGGACAATTTTTTAAACATAGCAAAGATATATATGGTTTTTAAGTAAAATACCTAAAAAGTGACTAGAATGCTAATTCCACAGACCAAACCAGCCTTCATGTTCCCCTCAGTTTGACTAAACTTTAGACAGGCTTCTTCCTGACGCTAACCCCTGATCGCCCTTCTTTGAGAACATTTACCTTAGAAACTTTGTCATTGTAAATTCTTTTTCTCCCCCTTTGAGTTGTAAATCTTTTTTAAAACCTCACTAGCTTCACAACTAGCAATAAAAGTCTTTCTCAAGGACCTGGGAATCATCCTTCTGAAACGCAGTCTTCAAAAAAGGTAAGTGTCCAGACCTCCCAGTCTCTGTGGGAGGGTAGAACCCCAACTTCCATGGGTGCCACTTGGCAAATGCAGATGGATTACCCCCAGAGGAAAACATCAGCAAGCTCAGGATAATTTAATTTGCTCCATCCCATTGATCACCTCCCTGTAAAGTTTTCCAGCACTTTTCCCCCAGCTCAGCCCACACTCGGGAAAGAACCCACCCTCCTTTTGTTTCAGCTAAGTGGGCCTGAAGCTCCCGCCCCTGTTAGAGCAGCCTTAAACAGTCTTCATTACCTGTTTAATTTTGCCCGATGAAATTTTAACTTTGACACTATAATCCCAGTACTGGAGATGACTAAGCTTTCAGTACTCACAGGCTTACCATCTTGACCAGGCTGTCCGGGGTAGCCAGGATTCCCAGGCTGTCCAGGGTCACCCTAGGGAGGAAAAAGACTTCTAAATACAAAACAACCAACCATCCTGGCGCAGTCAGAACCCATCAGGGTCCAAAGCCAATTCTATTATTTGCAACTTTTCGTATGTTAAAAACAAACAGAAGTCCTAAAATGCAGGCTAGAAAAACGATGCCATATTTTAAATGCCCACCTTAACAAATAAAGGCTTTTTGGTATGTCAAACATACAATGATTTATTTGTGTGAGAACGGGTTGAACAGGTAAAGTAAATCTCACTGATGTAAAGTGTTAATATTTATAACAGGATACATCTTTAGAATTCTAAACAACGGTGAAGTGCCATAGCAAATACAATTTCAATGATAGCAACATTTCACTCACGGACTACAGATTTAACTCTTCTCTAAATGTCCTACTATGGGTATCAATGACCTATGAAACAATTCAATTCAAAATTATTTATTTAAAAAAAAACAGTCCACAAGCCATGTGATATGACATGTGGGACTCAAGTTTACAGCTGCAGAACAGTCATTTCTTTCAATCCAGTCAAGGTGTCTCTTGGCCTATATTTATAATCTCATTCGAACATGCTAAGATTCTATAACTTGAATACTTTCATGAGAGCGAGGCCCAAGCCAAACAATTCTGCCCAACTCTGACAGTCTTTCAGCACATGTAACACCTAAGAGATGACCTTTGCCCTCACAAATCAGAGATCTTCAAAGGACAGCGAGCCCAGGCACACTCTGTGGAACTCTAGACTGTGACGCAGTGGCCAGGACTCACCATGCAGACGGTCACCACCCTTCACAAAAAACAATGAAAGCAATATTTTTTTGTGAGGTGAGAGTGTTTTAAGTCTAAGAAATACTTCAAAAATAATATAATATGTCATCTATTGCTGAGTCCATGAGGTCTTCATGGGGCATCTTGCCAAAAAACACGAAGTCTTGGCCATCAGTACCAATAAATCCCTGCCTAGAGGCAACTGATTTTCAACTCAATAATTCTTCACTATTTTCCTCAAACGATCATTCACACAGAACACCAGTGATTATATATTAGCTAAGGGCACTTCCACCGAGCCAAATTTGCTGGTCTGAAATACTACTTCAGGCTACTGGCTAGAGATTTGTTCCTGAAACTAAATGGGAAAAATGGAAAGAACTATGTGATCTCTAAGGAGACAATGAAGAAAGGGTGGGCTTTTCACATAGGAGCAAGCTTAGCATAAGGAAAGGCTGAGAAGAGGGAAAATGTCATTTTTTAAAGGGACAAAGAATGGCTGGTTGTAAATCCAGGGAGAAAAGTAATGCTGAAACATTTAGTGTCTTGCTAAAAGGGTATAATTTTTAATTCTAATCCAAGGACTTCCGGTGTTAGCTGGACATCAGGGCGCAGCATTCTGGCTCTAAAGTGTTAGAATTTTTCTCTTCTTGTGTTCAGAGGATCCACATTAATCTCTAGCTCTCCTGCCACCCTTCTTTATCCATTTGCAGATTGGACTCACTGCCTTTCAGCAAATCCCCCTGTTCTTTTCTCCTGGGAAGAGGACTTTCTTCCTTTTCCATGTATGAGTCAATATGACAAAATTTTCCATCACTGCACCTTCCTCATTACTCCACTTTCCCCTGATGTCTCTTCCCATTGAAATGCTATGGTAGTGCTTGTATCACTGATCACTCATGCATAACAAAGGTTTTCTCAAAGTTCTTCCTTGATTAGTCTGTATTTATCGTTTGGATTTAGACTCCTTGAAAACATGGTCCATATTTTCCACGTTGTGTGGTTTTTTCTTTACAATTCTGTGTATCAAGTAGAAATTCAATAACTATTTGCTGACTGACTTCAAATCAAATCAAATCCCCTGTTAATGATCCCTTCACTTGCAAAATATTATCAGCAAAATCTAGGACATTAAAAGTATCCGAGAGGGTTTAACCTCTACTATGATGAAGCTGAAATAAAACTTTGGCACATGAAGAAACGGAATTTATTTTTATGCTGCATAAAAGTACAAAACACATTTAAGAATAACATTTTAAATTAATCAAAACCAAGTCTGCCGGGGAAAAAGAAATCGTCCACAAGATAAACCCAGTGTGAGTTCATATGGACCATAACATTGGTCAGCAGCCCCATCAGGGAAAAGTAATTTGTTTTGCAGGTTTTATTATTGCTGATAGATTTTACTGGTTATTTTGGCTACTGTCCTACTGATTTATTTGAAAAAACTCAGGTAGGTTTGGTGTTGTTTCCATAAAACTGGAAGAATAAAATAAAACCCTAACTAAATTTGGAAAGAAGGCCAATTAGAGTAAAAACTCAATTTTTACCGTTATAAAAGCTGATACCCAACCTTTATTGATTGATTCTTGTCTGCTAGGAACTGCTTTAAGAAATTTACATATATTCAATTACTTACTACTCATAATAATTCCACAAAGCAGGTAATTTTATTACTCCCATTTTCTATGGCCTGAGAAGTTTAGGTAACTTGCTTCAGACCACAGAGCAGTGGTGGAGATGGAATTGGAAATAAGCCAGTTCAGCTCCAGAGTCCGTGTTTTAACCCTTTCGGTACGGGTGCCGGATATATCCGGCGCCCATCTGATGACCTGTGTGGACGAGCGCTGGATATATCCGGCATCCATCTGTATATAATTTTTATAAATTTTATTTATATAATTAATAGAATTTTATATAGCTATCTCTTAATATTAAAGTTACAAACAACACTTGGAAAAAAGCATTGTTTTATTAAACATAGATCTTATATAAGGTTAGGAAAGTCTTCACACAAAGGAGGACTGACCATGTGCTATGTGCACGTTTTCGGCGCGGCACCTCGTACGGCGGGAGTGTCACAGCGGAAAGAGCACTCGTACCAAAAGGGTTAAGCCCTACTACCCCTGGACACATTAAAATGCACCCATGGTTAGAACCAGGCCTGGGGACCACTGGCAGACTGAACGTGGAAAAGATTCCTAAATACATTAAATTAGACATATGACTTATCATTGCACAATTGTGACTAAATTCCCAATCTACTTCTAACTTCATTGAAACATTTGCACATTTTGAATTTTAAAAAATGTATTCAGCTTAAAAGCAATACTTACTTATCTTGAACTGAATTTGTGCCACACGATTCCTGAGTTGCTGACAGGAGTGGGAACGTCACAGACTAGCTCAGATAACTCTGAGGATAGCCTCGCAAGCAGTGTGAATATGAATAATTAAAGTGAAAAACAGCCGTGTTTCCAAAAGCAAGCTATTATTTTAAGTTATTCATCTAAAACAAATGTCTTTGGGACTCTCCCCATAGGACCAAATCCCATGTTATCCAGCCCTTTTTTTCTGAAATCTTTGTGCCTTCATTATACTTTTGGCCATCACAGGGGTGTCTGACCTAAGACCTATTCCATTCTCCAAAACCAACCTCTTCCCTCCCTCAAAACTCAAATACCCACTCTCTTAGGCAAGGAGGAATCTACCTAGTCTGGGAAAATTAATATAAAAATGTAAATGTCTAGTGGCCCCTGAAATTTTCCAAAGGCTTTTTGGATTTTAGAGGATACTTTGATGGTCCAAATGAATCTCTGCATGGAGCATTATTAGGGTGAAACAAAGGGCATCAGCAGGGATATAGTAGTAGGGAGAGGGGCATTTCAAAGAAAGAACTCATTAAGAATTGCTCCTTTCTAAAGAAGAAAAAATGTTTTCTTTTCACTTCTGAACTAATAGATACAACATTTAAGGTTAGATCAACTGTGGGGAGTGTCCCCCCACAAATGTTCCGATGGCTACTGAAGTGGGGGGAAGAAGCTGCCATTTGCATGGCAAGATCTTTTAAAAGAGGGTTGTTTGGAAATTGAAGATTGCCTGGACCATTCACACAGAACAAAGGCATTCCATGTAAGTTAGTAAGGAGGAGGGG
>VMDR010016886.1:0-20687 GCA_007922815.1 Macrotus californicus | reverse complement strand
CAGGAGGTGCTCCCATGGGGTCCTGACCTGATGATCCCTCTGGTCCTGCACACTCTGGAGGGCAGCGTGGGAGCACATCCGACGGGCAGGCAGGCAGGCCTCTTCTGCCCGCTCCAGGTGGGCCCCGGATGGCAGCCCACGCGGTCCTCGGAGTCACGAGTCCTGGACAGGCTAGGGGGTCCGCATCCCACTCTGCGCCCCCGACTCTTCCAGGCAGTCTCTGAACTTTCTCTGCCTCAGCTTCCCTATCATTACTCGGGAATCTCATAGACTGCGAAAGGCAGAGCAGTATATGCAATATGACCCCAGTGCATAAAAATATATATCAATTTTAACGTGAGGTGCACATAAAGGAAAAACCTAGAAGGTTTAAGGGAGGCACCCCCATACAGGAGCCCAGTGATCGTGCTTCTGAACTACAAAGGACCTAGATATCTTACGTGGTATTTTCGAGAACTCTCTCAGTGTTCTCTCGGAGGAGCTGGACGGGGATGGCATTCCTTTCCTTCTTTTTGTTTCCGGCAGTGAACATTTGTCTCTTGCCTGCCTGACCCAAAGGAATTCCTAGGGTGGCTGCTTTGGAAGAGACGCGTGAGGAGCCCTGCAGATCAGAGTCAGGGAGGGAGGGTGGGAGTGAAGCAAGCCAAATTGCAACAGCTTCTTCTCTGTGGCCATATTCAAGAAAAGGGAGCAAAGGACAAACTCTCAAGGTATTAGGGGGACTTTTCCCCAGAGCCACTTCTAGGGGTGGTCAGGGATGGAGGGTATGTGTGCAGACCCCTCCCTCCCCCAGCTGGCTGGCCACTCCTGCCTGCCTGCTCCAGACTCAGCTGCTATAGCAAGTGAGTCCTGGCCTTGAGAGGACTGGCGGCCAACGGGTTTGGAGCCAGAGCCTCAGGATCTGGTGTTTGAGCACTCCCAGGTCCCTCAGGCGGTGGCGGTGTGACCAGCTATTCATGGCTGCGTCCAGATTCACTGTCAGACTGGAAACCCGAAGACAGGGCTCAGGTCCTGCTCTCGGCACACCTGCTCAGGCCTGAGCAGCCAGGGCCCCCAGAAGGGTTTGTGGAGTGAATGTGTGGTCCTTATCCATCATCTCTCTCTGAGGGGTGACTCAGCTCATCCAAGGTCATCGGAGATCACTCAGCCAGGGATGGGACTAGAAACCAGTGTGTGGGGCGCACACCTAGTATTTCACTCCCAGGCTCAGCAAGATTAAAAGTCATTTGCCCAAAGTCCCATAGCAAATAAGAGGCTGAGCCAGATTCTAGCCCAGATCCTCTGACTTGGTGGCTCTTTAGCCATCCCAGAGAGGGTCAGTGATCTGTCCACGATCACCGGTTGTGGGTGAGACCCAGTGCAGAGCCAGGCCATCTGCTCCTCACTTACCTAGGCCGAGGCCTAGCGAGATCAGTGTAGTTGGTCCAAAATCTCCACAAAATTAACTCAGAACTACAGGACAGGGGTGATGTGGTTTGACTGAGAACATGGGAAGAAAAGGTTTGAGAGTTTGAACTGTGTCAACTCTGACCAGTCAGCCATGCGAGGTGGCGTCCAGTGGTGCTCTGGTTGCACTGATAGGAGCAGGGTGTGTGCAGAGCGAGGGAGGTGGCCACTCATCTCTGGTTGGCCCTCACCTCAGGCCGCATCCGGAGGGTCACCTTCAACTCCGTGTACCAACCCTTAAGAGAAACAGTAACAGGGGTACATCCAAGGGGACAGAGTGATGTGATAGGACAGATCAGAGCAATAACAGTCCCTGGCTGGTGTAGTTCAGTGGATGGAGCGCCGGCCTTCGAACCAAAGGGGCACTGGTCTGATTCCCAGTCAGGACACATACCTGGGTTGAGGGCTAGGTTCCCAGTAGGGGATGTGTGAGAGGCAACCACACATTAATGTTTCTCTCCCCCTCTTTCTCCTTCCCTTCCCCTCTCTCTAAAAATAAATAAATAAAATCTTAAAAAAAAAAAGAAGCAATAACAGGACCAGGAGGTGTTCAAGGATATGGGGAACCCAAAGGGGACTCAGTCTCTGACTTGTATAAGGTCTCCCTTCCCCAGTCCCTAACAACTACTAGTTTTTCTGTCCCTGTCCTGGCTATTCCATATAAATAGAATCATACGGTATGCAACATTTTGTGAGTGACTTCTTTCTCTTAGCATCCCTTTTTGAGGTTCATCATGCTGTAGCAGGTATGAGTGCCTCATTCTTCTCTGTGACTGGATGATACCACGACCAAACCCCTGCAGGTCTTGGACGGCACTAAGCCTTCTCCCACCCCCAGACTTTTGCACAGGCCAAGAGTTGGCACGCAATAACTTTCTGGGTCGTTGCTGCCAAATTCTGCACCCTCCTTGGCTCCTCTGGGTTTAGGGGTCTAGGGTACCCCTTCCTAGAGCAGCTGTGGGCTTATGTAGAAGCCAGAGAAGACAGTTCAACCTGCTGATTAGAACAGTTAGGGTATAATAACTATGTGAAACTCTGTCAGATTACTCTCGCCCCCGCCTGGCCCTTCCTTGCTGCCTGCCACAGTCCCTGGGTACCGGCTCAGTGAGAGGCTTCAAAAGATTAGGAGCAGAGACCTCCGCCAGGGTTAGCACAGCAAATGTTGTGTACATCTGCCCTCTTGTGGTGCGTCTCAGGATAGCATGGACCAGTTTCCTTGCCTCCCTGATGCTAATGCTACAAACTGGCCACGAGAGGGCGGGCGTCTCAACACTATCCCACCCAATACAATCCTCCCACCCAACCCCAGCTTTAAAAAAAATACTGTAGATTTTTTAAAAATAGCTTTATCGAGCTATAATTCATATACTGTACACTTCATGCATTCAAAGCGTACCATACAATGTTTTAGTATATTTATAGAGTGGTGTAACCATTAGCACAATCTAATTTTAGAACACATTTATCACTCCCAAAAGAACTCCCAGCCCTGAACTGTTACCACCCACCTTTTCCCACCCCCAACCCTAGGCGACCACTAATCTGGTTTTGGTTTCTAGAGGTTTGTTTGTTCTGGGCATTTCACATAAAGGATCATGCAGTATGCGGTCTTCAGTGACTGCTCTTGTCCTTTAGCACAAGGTGGCACGCATCCGTGCTGTGTTTCTATCGCAGAGTCAGTGTTCCATCCGACAGATAGGTCACGCTGTGGTCGTGCGTTCGTGCATTGGTGGGCATTTGGGCTGTTTCTGCTTTTGGCTGCTGGGAACATCTGTGTACAGGTTTTTACGAGTTCGTTAGATAAATGCCTTCGTTTCTCTTGGGAGTGTACACTTAGGAGTGAAATCAGTTAACTGTACATTTAGCGGTTTGAGAACGTGCCAGGTTTTTCTCCGTTGCGGCTGCACCATTTTACTTTCCAACAGAGCCGTGCACTCACGGAGGGCAGGGCCGCACGTTTTCCGAGTCCAGCAGGCCTAACACAGGGTCAGCGGCTGTGGTTAGCAATGTTTAGGGTCTGTCGGATGAGGCCGATGCATGGAGCAGGCTGGGAGGTGTGGGTAACCCCGACGGGCCTGGAGGGAGGTTTCTTTGGGGAGGTAAACTGTGGGAGATGGCAGGGGCAGCTCGGAGAACAAGGCCATGAGCCTGGGGAGGGTTGGGAGGCTCGCATGGGGGAAGGCAGAGCCCCCCCCCCCCCCCCCCCGCCGCCCCTAGAGGGGCTAGGGCAGCAGTCCCGTGCCTGGTGCCCTGTCAGTGTGAAGAACGAGGAGCCCTGAAAAGCTTCCCAGGAAGGCAGTGGGGGCCCTGGGTGGGGGAGGCGGGGGTCAGGGGCTGGGGTGCCGGCAAGAGGTGGAACACTGGTGGCGAGTGGAATGGGTTGCAGAGGCAGGAGGGAGGGAAGGAGGCCGAAGGGAGGGAGTCAGGACGCAGGGCAGGGCCCCAAGGGCTCTAGGAGGAGGGCCCAGGACACTGGCCTGAGCAACACGCCCTCCACTGGGGGACAAAACAAGAAACCACGAGGCGTGAAGTGACCAGGCCCTAAAATGTCGAAAGCGCGGGGTCTACGGGGACCCTCAGACTAGCCTGCTTGACCGTTGCACCGAAGGAGAAACTGAGACGGGGGTCCCATGTGACATTTTCTGGGCCAGGCCAGCCCTTGCCTTTGTAAAAGTTCTTGTCTGATAATCTCAGAGTTCCGGCTCCAGCGTCCCTCCTCTGCTGAGCTCGCCGCTGTGCCCGAACGGTGCGTTTCTTTGTCTTCAGGCAGAAATCCCGGTTTCAAAGGCCGGTCGGGCCTCCCGTGGGGCTGCGCGTGGACCCACTGAAGGGCTCGGCTGGGGGACTGTGACCCCAGCCCAAATTCTATGTGTAATTTCTTTATCCTAAATGTTGGCAACTCATTGAAATTATTTTTTTAAACCAAGTATAAATCCTTCGAGACTGCACGTCCCGCGTGTCCTCCAGGGGCAGGCTCAATGGCCCCAGGCCTGGGGCTCCAGCTGACCAACTGACTTCGCACTGACCCAAATCCCCCTGGCCATCACGCCAACCGGGCTGTGCTGGACGTCCTGGGGCAGCCCTGGGGGTGGGGCGAGGGGGCACAGGGGCAGAGGGGAAGCTGGGGCTTGGAAGCAACGCTGTTTCCTTCAAATGTGGTCAGAAACTTGATTTATATCCTAGTACAACATTCCTCAGCTTCTCCAACTGGTTTTAGGGCTGAAGGTTATCCGGCTGAGCAGGGAGACCGGTGATGGGGTGGCTCCCCCAGGGGATCGGCAGGTGGTGCTGGCCTGAGTGGGGGCGGGGCGGGACAGGGGTGGCATCCGGCCTCCAGGGTCCTTCCGCTCAGGTGGAAGGTGTCGCCAGGGACAAAGGAACAGGTGCTGGGTTCAGTCTCAGCCCTCAGCGCTCCCAGTCCGGCCCCAACGGGACAGATGAGGCCGCTCAGGCCCAGGGAGAGGGAGCGCTTTCCTGAGGTTTCCCGGACAGGGGGGCTGGCCGGGTTGTTCCCGCTCGGCTCTCAGGGAATTACTGATGCGCTGGGAGACGGGTGGCTTCTTGGAGGAGGAGGCCCGAAGGACAGACAGGAGAGGGGAAGAGAAAGAGAGAGAGAGAATATGAATGTGTGTTTGCGTGTGAGGTTAAGATCAACAAACATTCTGGAAAACCGGTCTTCCAACGGACTCGCTCAGCAGGTAGACCCCCCCAAGGGGGCCGCACTCGGAGCCTCCGGAGCTGCCCCCAGGACGCTTTGCCGCCCTCGAGGACACAAGCAGGTACAGGCTGCGCTGGCTCCCCTCCGCTGCTTCTCCAGGAGGGGATGAGGGGTGGGGCGGTTGAGGGGTACCCCTCACAGATGCCCCTGAGCCCGAAATCACTCAGCGCACGGTTTCTGATCCTCTTTCGCATGAAGCTTCATCCGCCAGGATTGCATAAACTTGCATTTCGAAAGCAGATGAGGGTTTTGGCCCCGGGCAGGTCTGGCGCAAGCTGCAGGGAGGTGAAGGGGGCGGTGTCAGCGGAGGGAACTGGGCCCCGAGAGCGGGAGAAGCTTCCCTAAGAGCCTCCACCACCCACCCCCCTCCCCTGCCCCCAGCAGACTCGCGGTTGAAAATGCAATTATGGCTCCTCTAAACCAGGCTAAGGGCAGCTGCTCAGGGAGGAGGGAGAGGGGGTGGCTGGGCAGATGCACGTGGGCCGCGGGGAAGTTCTCTTTCTCCGTTTCCCGAGTGTCACCTGGCAGTAACTAGTTATCGCTGCTCGGTCTCTGGGCTTTATTTTACAATAAAGGTATTTTTTTTTAAATAGTCAACAAATTAAAGTTGTGAAAGATAAACTCCAACTCTAACTTTTCCCTTCCTTCCTTCCTTCCTTCCTTCCTTCCTTCCTTCCTTCCTTCCTTCCTTCCTTCAAGTTTGTCTTTCTCTTTTCTCTTTCTCTTAACAAATATTTCCCTGTGTGCTAGGGAATGTTCTGGGCCTTAAAACTCTACTCATGAGTAGGTATGTTCTGGCTTCCTGGGAGCCAGCTCTCCAAGGAGTGGAGAGGGGCTGACAAATCAATAGGAAAACAAGTGTGTGTACAGCTGTGGCCAGGGCTCTGAAGATTTGATGTACGTCGGAATTTTTGTGTGCGTGCACAGACATGCACACAGCTGTGTCCATGTAGGCTTTTTAAAAACACCAGGATCATGCACAATGCATGCTCCTCCATAGCTTCTTTCTCACGAATGTGTGGTGGGAAAGCCCCTCAGTGGGCACATGCTGGCTACCTTGTTATTTTTGAGGGCAGCGTAGTACTCCACTCTAGAGCTGTGAGGTTGATGCCTCAAAGACTCTCCACAGCTTCTCTGAGCCCTGTGGTCTAGGGAGCAACCTTGGGCTCTGTTGGGGAGGGGCCGGCTGAAGTTCAAGTTCGTGGCTCCGCCTCGGTTTAGCAAGAGCAGACCTGCTTTTGTGTGTGTCCTCAGCTCTGGCCGCACAAGAGTCACCTGGCGGCTTTTAAACACACTGCATCAAGATCTCCAGAGTGGGCACTGGGAATGCATATATATTTTAAAAGTTGCTCAGAGTTCTCTAAAGTACAGCCAGGATTGAGAAGTCCTGTGCGACCATGGGGTGGTGGGGGTGGGGGAGATGGGGAGAGACCCACTTTGAGATTTGGAAAGCCACTGACCTTAAAGGAGGACATGGAGGCCCCAAGAACCCTGAGTGGGTGCCCTCCGTGAGCGCTCACAGCAGGTCGGGGCGAAGCTGCACAGGGTGAAGGCGGGGGGCCTCTGCCACCACCCCAGGCTCTGCCCCTCAGCCCACCCTTCCAGTGCACACCCTTTTGCTAGTTTCCCTGCCTTCAAATTTGAAGATCATGGGATAAAGACATATGTTTTCTTTTTAAAAAATTAAGATATATACTATTTTCCAATTATTAAGGCAATACAGTTCTGACAAATAAAAAACGAAAGATGTACAAGAATCGGCAATTCACAAAAGAAGAAATCTAAAAGACAGCAAACACGTGTAAAGGCATCTCACCAAGATTTAGAGAGACACAAATGAAACTAACAGTGAAACATCTTCCTACCCACGCCACGGGCTGAAAATGAAGAGCTTAATGCCACAAAAATGTGGGGAAATGGTACCCCTTTTAAACTGCCGCCTATGCAGTCTTCCAGAGGGGATTCGGCAGGAAAGATCCAGAGCATTTTGAAAATGTATTCTGTTTGCCCCAGCAAGTCCACTTCTAGGGACAGTGCATGTACCAAGATATATGGGGGGGACACACCAGAATTATATATAACAAATTGTGTATTTACTCTTACTTGTTTACACTCAGTCACCTTCAAAGCACTCTCCATTGGATGCACTACACCCAGCGAGACATATTCCCACTGCTCAGAACAGTTCTGGAACTCACTGCTTTTGATGCCTTTTAGTGCTCCTGCCGTTTTTTTTTTGTTTGTTTGTTTGTTTTGCCTCTTCCACATCTGCAAAATGTTTCCTTTTGAGGACTTTTTAAATCTGGGAAACAAAAAAAGTCGTCTGGGGCAAGATCAGGTGAATAGGGAGGGTGGGGCACAGGGGTCAGGCTATTTTTTTGGTCAAAAACTTCAGGACACTCAGCGTGGTGTGGGCAGGTGTGCTGGTAAGTCACCCATCATGAAATGGGCAAATAAGTTGAAAGAGTCTTCAAAAAAAATCCACTGAAGCTGGATGCAGCCTCTCACAACCACGCCAGCTGGTGCACTGCTACAGATGGGTTCCTAGAACACTCACCAAGTGGGGAAGCCTGTACTACAAGGGGCCCACCCTCCAGAAGATAATTCTGTTTTTTCTTTTTTAATGAACAGATAATAACTGTTCATCACAGTGATTTGTAGTGGTTTAAATAATTGGAAACAACATAAAGATTTAGAAGTAAAGAATCTGTTACAAAAATAAATCGTTCTTCCCCCCACAGTGGAATATTAAGCAGTGATCAAAAAGATGAGGCCGATCTGACGTGAAAAAATGGATGTACCACATGGAAAAGCAAGTTCTAAAATTGTGTTTGGATATGGTCCCATTTTTTTCCAGTGTGAACCCACTCTTATAAATGTCTATTGTGTATTCACAGGAAGAATATAAGAAGAGGCCCTTAGCCCTGGCTGCTGTAGCTCAGTGGGTTGAGCATGGGCTGTGAACTGGAGGGTCATGGGTTCGATTCCCAGTCGGGGCACATGCCTGGGTTGCAGGCCAGGTCCCCAGTGAGGGGTGTGAGAGGCGACCACACATGGAGGTTTCTCTCCCTCTCTTTCTCCTTCCCCTCTCTCTAAATATAAATAAATCTTAAAAAAAAAAAAAAGAAGAGGCCCTTAAATGCTAATAGGAGTTCTGTCTGGATAGAGGGATTATGAATGCCCCTCCCCTCACCTCCTCTCTCCCTGTCTCTCCCTCCTCTTCCTCCTCTTCCTCCTGTCTTCATAGTCTCCCCCCCTCACCCCCCTACTTTGCTCAAGTGCATTTCTTTTCTTTACCAACAAATCTGAGTTATTGGGCTCCAGTGGAAGGACAGGGACTTGGGGATTGTGCCAGAGACAGACGGGGAGAAACAGGGTTGTGTGGCTTCAGGGCGCAGGCCGGAGGCCCCACCGTGCCTGGTGTGAAGCGTCCACCTGTGTGGCTGGCAGGTGCCAACCAGGTAGGGTATCATTTGGGCATAAAACGAAATAAGCTTGTGTATTCATGTATGTATCCCTGTGCATATGTGTAAGTGCATGTAGATAGATGCACTTACATGTACATATGTGCACGGCTGTGTACAAGCGTGTATCTGTGTTGCATGTGCATTTGTGTTTTTGTAGACATGTGTGTGTGTCTGACCAAGAGGATATTTATTAGTAACACTGATTATCTCTGGACAGTGGGATTACAGAGGTTCTTCCGCTTTTTACTTCCTTTTTAAAGATTTTTTAAAATTTATTTTTTGAGTACACTTGACATGCACTGTTATATTAGTTTCAGGCACACAATCCAGAGTTTAGACGTTCCTCTAACTTACGGAGTCATCACCCCAGTACATCTAGTGCCCACGTGGGACCACACTAGTCATTACCATCTCACTGACTGCATTCCCCCTGCCGTATGCTACGCCACGTGACTATTCTGTACCTGCCAGCGTGTATTCCTGCATCCCTCCGCCTTTTCCACCCGTTTTCCCCGCCCCCCTCCCATCTGGCCCCCACCGGCCTGTCCTCTGCGTCTCTAACCACGTTTCACTTTCATACGCGTCTTCATTGTTAGCAATTCTTTTTACTGCCACAATGTATTACCCTTATGATCTGAACAAAGGTTAAACATTTTCCATTTTTTCCGAGAAAAGCTACAGGTAACACACATTTATCAGGGAAACACAGAAAGCAGAGTGAGGCCCCGCGTTCCCCTGGGCCCTGCTCACAGGGACCCAGGCCCTGCCTCGGCTCCTTTGCTCCCAGCTCTTCTCCGGGCCTGTCCTTTGGCGGACACAGCTTTGCACCCCGCTTTCCTCCACCGCACGCTTCACGGTGAGCATCGCCCCGCTGTGGAAAGGCCTTCGCATGTGGCATGGTTAGGGGTGTGTGATACTCTGTGGCCGTCTTGATATTCTTAATAGTTTTCTTATTGCCAGACATTTGGAATGTCTCCAACCTCCTGCCATGATGACTAACAAATACCCTGGTAAGCATCTTTGTACTTGACGCCTTCTTGTCCTTAGGCCTTAAGATCCATCCCAGGGGTGGCTGAATTACTGGGCCCAAGGGAAGAACCACTCTCAAGTCCCTGGCAGTTTTGACAAATGTTTTCTCTGAAAGGACGGAGTCTGTCTCCACCACCACCCCCAGCCACACAGGAGCTGCCCTCGAGAGGCGAATTTTCCATTTCATGTTCTAGTAAGGCCAGTTCCTTTTCTGAATCTTCTCCCTGTACACAGACTGTTTTCTCCACTTTTGTCCCCCCTCCCCCGCTTTAGTGGACAGGGCCGGGTACTGAGGGCTCAGATCATGGCTGGGCCCCTGGCTGGCTGTGTGACTTGGGGAAAAGCACTTGACTTCCCTGGGCCTCTGTTTTCCTTCTCTGGTTGCTGCCTCTCTTCCCATGTGGGGTAAAGATGAAGTACCTAACTCATCTTTCCTGATGTTGGGTGTGCTTGGATGTTATTATTCTTTCTCTTTCCTAGGGCAGTACCAGAACTTCTCCTCCAAGTTTCCTGTGGGGTCTGGCAGGAAATGCTTCTTGCTCTGGAAGGGGCGTGCTCTGCTGTCTTCCCCGGCACCAGAGCAACTGCAAAACTCCGAGAGGAAGGTGCCCTGTCCTCCACTCCTTTGTGTTCTCTGCGGGCCCTCCTCTGCCACTAGACAGGGCGGGGGCTTGCTGGCTCAGAGACCGTTCTGTTTTTCCGTTTCTTGCAAAGGAGTGCAGAGAAGCTGCAAATGACCCTCCTCCTCTTTGGCCTGCCCAGAGACCAAAAAGATTCTCGATGGAGACTCAGAAAAACAGCTCTAGAACCCTGGACTCATGCGTGCATTCATCAGCTCACTTGACTTCCCTGGGCCTCTGTTTTCCTTCTCCAGTTCCTGCTTTCCTTCTCATGTGGCTTATAGATGAAGTACCCAACCCTGCTTTCCGGGTGTCAGGTGTCTAGAACGTTCATTAGTTATATGTTTGACTGGGGCTCACAGAGGCCTCCTGCTTCCCACCGGGTGCCTGGCCAGGTGCAGCCTGGGAAATGCCAAGGAGTGGAAGAGCCCAGGACCCACGTTGAGGGCGGCAGGGCAGGGCAATGCCAGGCTTCTCATGGCCCTTTCATCAAGTCCAAGCAGCCTCAGCCGATCAAAGGGCCATGAGAAGCCTGGGATAGTCCTTGAGCCCTCCCCTTCCCTTCATCAGGCACTCGGTGTTCCTGGAACCTCTGCCTGGAAGACTTCCATGCTCTGTCCTCCTTGCCAGGCTTTTACTTGTCCTTGGGTCCCAGTTTGGATCCACCTGCTCCCAGAAGCCTTCCAGGACTGCCTGATTCTGGATTGGACTACCCTGTGTGTTTCAGAGTCAGCTCCCCTCTTTGTGTCTGATCACATGCTGGTGGTCTTTGCCCCTTCTCTTGTAAATTTGCCCATCAGACAGCAGCCTCTTGAGGGCAGAGATGGTGTCTGTCTTCCCGAGCCTTGCATGCATTTCATCTAAAGCAGTGCTCAGCATATAATAGGTGATCAACAAATATTTGCAGGAGGTGGGGCTGGCGAGCAGATAGGTGAAGTGCAAGCCTCTGACAGGTGCGGACCTCGGGCACGCTGCGGGACCCCGGTGGGGCTGGGGCGGTGAGAGGGGACTTCCTGAAACAAAGGGGGCACTACTTGGCTTGCAGAGAAGCAGGGATCAGGCGAGCGGAAGGAGGAAAGGCTTCCGACGAGAGATGGCTGAGGCCTGATGCGCGTGCGCGGTGTGCTCGGCGGGGCAGAGGGCTCGGACGGGGAGGTGGGTTGGAAAGGTGGCCATTGCGGGTTGTGGGCACAGGCGCAGAGAGTGGCGGGACGCGCGGGAGATCGACGAGAGATGAGGGAAGATGGGGAACCCAGCTAGACTGGCCAGGAACTGGCTTTGGCGCCGGTGCGGGGGGCGCAGGGAGCCTGTGGACCTTACCGAGCGGTGAACCGACGCCGAGGACGGCGGCCTGCAGTGCAGTGGGCGCAGCTCTGTGCGGTCGGCCCGGGGCCTGGGCTCGAGGCCTGTCTCCACCACCTTCTGGCCGGGCAGACCTTTGTAACTTTGCCAAGTGTCCTTTCTTCAGCCAGCAGGTGTTGAGCTCCTTCCTGCCGGGTGCCGGGCCGGGCCCTCGGAGCTCAGCCACAGTCGCGGAGGACACAGGACTGCGCCCACAGACCCTTCCCTTCCCACGGCCGTGAACCTGCAGTGGAGACACGCCGGGAACGGGAACGTTACTGATAAAATGTTGTTCCCTGATGTCTGTCTACCAGCAAATGCACAAGGGCTGGCGAGGACGTGGAGAAGGGGGACCTAGGGCACTGCCTGTGGGGTGCACGCTGGTGCGGCCACTGTGGAGAGCAGCGTGGAGGTGCCTCAGGAAATTAAAAATGGGTCTGCCTTTCGACCCAGCGATCCCGCTTCTGGGGATACACCCAAAGGAACCCAAAACACGAATTCAAAAGAACATGAGTACCCCTATGTTCACTGCAGCGTTATTTACAATCGCCAAGATCCGGAAGCAGCTCAAGCCCATCAGTAGATGAGCGGATAGAACAACTGTGGGGCGGTTACACAATGGAGTACTACTCGGCCATAAAAAAGAAGAAAGCTTTACCCATTGGGGCAGCACAGTTAGACCTGGAGGACATTATGCTAAGTGAAATGAGCCAGTCAGAGAAAGACAAATTCCATAGGATTTCGCTCATGGAATCTAATGAACAAAATGAACTAACAAGCAAAACAGACACAGACTTGCAGATGAGGAGCAGAGGAGAGCTAGTGGGGGGTTGGGGGGGGAGCAGGGGGTGGAGGGAGAGCGCAAAAAGGGAAAAGGACTTGTGGACAGGGACAACAGTGTGGTGGTTGCTGGGGGGAGGGTGCGGGGAGAGGGGCATAATGGGATTGATGGCAATGAAAAAATACAATAAAAATTATTAAATTAAAAACAACCCTTCATGCAGTTGACTGTCTAGTGGAAAAGGAAGTTACAGAAAGTGATTTTAATACAGTGCCAGCAAGTGTTCCGACTTTAGAAAGGATGACAAACCTAGGTTGCCCGGTCTTTGTGAGCATCGGGGTGGGGGTGGGGGGATGGGCTGTGAGGGGCTGCCAGGGGTGGCTATGGAGGTGACCGTGAAGATGGCAGCGATGTCAAATTCAGAGTCCCTAGAGATGGTATGGGGGGGTGGACAGGGCAGGGAGAATGCATAGGAAGGTCATCTCTTGGTCCACATGGGACCTCAGTGGCCCCTCGAGAATCTCTCAAGGGCTGGAGCGCCGAGGTGCCCTCCTCACAGTGCCCAGCGCCTGCCTGCAGGTGCCAGGTGGGCCCTCTGCAAAGGTGGCTGAGGCCACAACGGTTTGCACTGTCAGCCTTGGCCCACAGGTTTTCGGGGACAAGGCCTAGCTGTCCTAGTGACTCCTGCCCTTTAGCGATAGTGGGAGAACAGTGAGCCCCAGGCGAGGACGGCCTCCTCCTGACCCCAGGTTGCACCCTGGAGTTCCTTCCATAACTTTGCTGGGCGAGGCCTACCTTGCATCTCAGGGAGTCAACCACCCAGAGGCCTTGCCGGAACTGATAAGGCTTATTTGTGGCCCAAACTGGATACAAACTATCTCTACTTCTCTTCTGTCTTCCTAGAGCCCTGTGCCCATCCTGTGACAAATCCGGAGGCTAGGGCAGTCAGCTGGGCACGGAGTGAAGGTGGCAGGCCAAGTCACCTGGAGCTGATGGTAAGGCAGTGGAGCGCAGAATTACAAGGGAATTGTATTTTTCTTCCTTCTATAGTTCTGTGTTTTTCAAGAGAATCACTTAAAATATACATTGTAACTGACAAGATACATAAATAAATGGGTCACAAATTAAAATAGAAATGGCAGTTGTTTCCACGGAATGAAGGCTGAGACGTGGGCTCAGTACCTGGCGCCACAGCAGGGTGCTTGAAGTGTTGGGACGGGCAGCAGGGTGGGGTGATGGGTCTCTCCTTCCTCACCACCACCTATTTGTCTGTGAGGTGTTGGTTGAGGATCTACCAAGCTCTAGGAGCCGGGGATCCAGGGTAGACTGGGCTCCCAGGCCGGAGAGAAGACGGCAGGCACTGAGGTTGCTCCACACCCCGTGGGCAGTGTGCTTGCCCACAGGACTGAGGAAGACTGCGTGAGGAGGGGGAGATACTGGAGCTGGGCCGCAAAGGGTGGGCGAGAACTCGGTCAGACTGGGGAGAGAACACGGGCACTCTAGGCACCCAGGTCCACAGTCCTTTGCTCCTTCATTTATTCACTCAGGCATCCCTCCAATAATGCTTCGCTGTGGCCCTAACGGGATCCAAATGTCCTCACTTCACCTCTGTTTCTGGAGAATGTTTCCAGAGCACCTACTATGGGTCAGGCCCTGACCTGGTGGCTGGAGACACAGAAACGTTAACTCTGCCCTTCTCACACATTCAGGGCACCAGACGGTACCTAAACAGGAGCTAGAATGCCGAGGGCAACAGCAAGGGCAAAACAGCAGCGGGTGGCAAAGATGGCAAAGGGGGGGGCCGCTGTGGCTGTGGTGGTCGGGAAGCAGGCCCCAGAACGAGCGTGTGTGGGGGGTACGTTCCCAGCAGAGGGAAGAGCAAAGGGCAACAGCTGGGAACCCAGCTGGGTGCATTTGAGGAGGAGCAAAAATAAAAAAATAAGAAAGCCCCTGGAGATTTTGGGGTTTTATATGAAATAAAAGTTTATTGTCTACCTTTCACACTCACGCTCCTGCTCAGGGCGCTGGAGATTTTTGCCCGCTCGGGCAAACAGTGTGAACGGACCAGCGCTTCACAAGACGGTAGTCTTCGCGTGTCTTTCCCCACAGGCACCCTTTGAAACACATCTGAAGAAATTTAGTCATAAGTTTAGACTCACAAATGTCGCATTCTGTGGCTTGCTGTACATTGTAAGTGGTTTTAAAATGGTTTTTCTCCTGAACTGGGGGCTGCTGATTTAATTCCTTTGATTCCAAAAGAGTGCTTGCCACAGCTGACATCTTGGGCCACTGCAGTCAGCTTTTTATCAGAAAACATCTGACTTCAACTTTTTAAATTCAAATAAGCATGGGTCCTCATGACAACCTTTTCGTTTCCCAGCTCTGCCTGGTCTGAGGGCAGGAACAGGAGCCTGCGGGGCCCAGTGAGGGCCCTCATTGCTGCCTCAACCATGCGCCAATGCGCTGAGGGCCCAGTCTCAGCCTCAAGGTGCCTGCCCCCGAACTGCCCCTCGCTGGGTGCGGGGAGGTTTCATGGGGTGATGCCCCACAGAGGACCGGGGTGGGTGGGAGGTATGCCTTTCCTGTGTGGAGTGGGAGAAGGGTGGAATGGGCGGACCTCAGCTGCACGGGTTTCTGTGTGCCCCCGGGCTGTGGGCACAGGCAGACTGCTATAAGGGAGAATTTTGTGAAATTTGCACCGATGCACCCACATTCCTGTCACGGAGGATGGAGAGCAGGGACAGAGGGAGGGGACCGGGAGACCCCCAGAGGCGCTGAGACCGTCCTGTGCAATGGAGGTGGCCTGGGCCCAGCGGGAGCCGTGGAGGCAGCGGGAGTCGGTTTGTTCAGGAGACACGGGCTGCCCCCGTGTTCTAGAGCCTGGTGCACTTCTTTGGAAAGGTGATTGTGCCCAGGCCCCACGTAAAGTGTGAAGGTCTAGGAATTTAAGGCCCCATCCCACCACTAAGCCTCAGCGGGGCCCTGACAAGTCCCGGAACCTCTGGGGGCTTATTTGTTAGTCGGAAAGGTTAGCCCCGACTTGCCCAATGGTGAGCGAGGTGTAAAGGGGGCTAGAGAGGGCGCAGCTTTGGAAGGGCCAGGCTTGGAGGACTACCGTCCAGCCTCTGGGGCTAGGGTCCCAGAGACGCGGGTGCAGAGGACCGGGGACTCAGGATCCCAGCTTGACTGCCTGTCCCTCCAGGCACTGTCTGAGCTTCCCTTCGCCCACACACACCATTCGAGGGCATTTCCTCAGTAACGGGCTCCATTACGATCTGAATGAGCCCAACTCGTAGGCAGAGGAGAGGCAGAACGCAAAAGCAGCAGGCACCAGGAGCTCTGCCACAGCCTGCCACACCTGTTCGTCCCTCACAGTCCCTCTGGCCTCAGTGTCCCCTCTTGAGGTCCTCCTGTGTGCCAGGGCACGGTGCTGAGAACTCCGACCCCTAGTACCCAAGGCCCTGCTGTGTGCAGAGCCTGCCTGCCCCTGGGGGCTGCAGGCCTGGGAAGCCACACATGCATGCAGGCACAACCAGTCCAGGTTAAGAAAGAAGTTTTAAAAGCTCATACTAACAAACTTCCAGGCTGTGCTCGCAGCTTCTGAACAGGAGTGTGCTGGGGGGGGCGGGGGGCATGGGGGGCTGGAAGGGGGTTTCAGGTGCAGAGGAGCTGGAGGGCAGAGCGCACAATGGGCTAAGTTGGGAATCTGGGCTTGAACTTCTGGCGAGCGACCTTGGTCAAGGTCCTTGGCCTCTTGGAGCTTCCAGTTTCCCGTTGGTAAATAAGAACAATAAGAATAAGACCTAGGTCAGGCTAGAGATCCATCTTAAAGGGCCCTTTGACCTTTGCTGGTTTCAGCTCCGGCTGTCTGCCGCTCTGCACTGGGACTGAGAGTCCTCAGGTCATGAACTCCAGTTTCTACATCCCAGCAGGGGTGGGCCCCAAGCCACGTGGGTCTTTAGCTCCCTTGTTGACTGACCCTCCAACCCAACATGAAGCTCAGGACTCTAGGTGGGTGCGGTAACCAGATGTCTCTGATCTGTCTCAAAAGTGTCCTGGTTGGAATGACGACTGTGATGGTGTTCACGGTGCAGATTGTAGGGCCCACCCACCCCTTACCTTTGAAGACGTGGGGCAGCTAGCATCCAGCGTCATCCTGAGTGGGGAAGGGAAGTTTAGTGAGTAAGGCGGGCCAGCTGACTCATGGGGCAGTCACCCCTCAACACGTCTGGGGCCCCGACTGGCCTATGAAAATTAAGCCTTTTCCAGAAATACCAGCTGCTGCTGGTACATGTCAGCTTCTAACCCTGCTGTGAATAGGAAGCCTAGTCCCTGTGATGGCGGACTGGAAAGTTAGAAAGTGTTTAAGTAATAGCTAGCAAGCTTAGCAATCAATGCATGTAAAGGCTATTGTTTCCGGAACAGAAGGTGTGACCCACCCTGACTCCAGGGGACCACAAGCAGCACCACCTTGTGCCTCAGGAGGACTGCGAGCCATCAAGGTGGTGTCTGAGCCTCTGTGCTCCAGGGTGAGACACCCATGCCCAGGACACAGCTACCGGCCTGGCCCAAGGTGAGAATTCCGCAGGTTTTTTAATCCAATTAAGTTTTCCCTGAATTCCAAACCCCTCACCTACACTTTGCTCTCCTTGTAAAAAGAGCCACTTTAAAATGGAATTTAAGACCGTCTGTGAGGGCACAAAGCCACCTCTTCTCAGATCGCCGGCCATCTGAGTGAAGTGCCCATAGAGATTCAATCCCTGTCCCTGCTGATTGCAGGTGTCCGGTAGGTGACAGGCAGCAAGAGCCCCAGCTTTTCTGGTTTCACCTGTAACTTCCAGAACCAAGCTCGATAACCATTGTTCCTCTTTCCTTGGGCCTTTTTCCTTAGGCCTTAGAGATCAAATGAAACCCTAAATGAAAACTTTTAGTAGATTACCTCTAGGACAGAAGGCCAAGCAGTGGAGAAAAGCACCCAGGGACTTGGGAAACAGGTTCTGCCCCAGCCCCAGCCCCTTGCTGTGTGACTTTGGAGGAATCCCGTGCTCCTCTGGGCCTCAGTTTCCTTTTCTGTGTAGGATCATTGGCCTGGGGGCTCTTTTAGGGACTGTCAATTCTATCTTCGCTGGTGTTTGTGTCTCAAGGTCAAGGTCTGCTCAGGCCTGTGCTGGCCACACAAGGGCCCCAGCCAGGGCACCAATGAGGCCTGTGCTGATGACCCGAGGCCAGAATCCAAGGGGAAGGGTAGTTTTGATTGTCCCTCAGTTTCTGAAAGCAATATCTGCTTGGAGACATTGGCCTCCTGTCCACGTCTCAGCACATGACTGACTCCAGGCCTCAGCAGCCACCTGACTTCTGGAAAGGGAGCACGTGACCCAGGCAACTGCGGTCTCTGACTTGCAGTGCTACTTCCTCACAGCTGTGACCCCAGCTGGGGGCCCCCCCACCCCGCCATGGCCCTGCGTGGGGGTGGAAGAGAGCCCAGGAGTGGCTGGGTTTGTCCTGGGGAGGGTGGGCTCTGGCAATATCTCCTCTGAGCGCCTTTAAGTGCAGCCTCGCTTAAGGGCACCGAAGGTCCACTTCCTCCTTTTTTAATTCTCAGGAGAACTGTATGAAGCCCTGGAGAAGAGAGGGTTTCTCGCTTCCCTCTGTGCTTTTTCACGTTCCACTCTCAGCTGTCGACGGGGAACAAATATTCTCTGCTTTGGCAGTGGTGTGGGAAGCCTGCTGTTATTCTTTAATGCCCTTCCTGAAGCCGTCAGCATCCACACTCTGCTCACCTCAGGACTTTTTCCAAGGAGCCCAGTGTGGGGGTGCAGATCGTCAGCTCCCGCGTCAGACAGACCTGTGCTGAGGGCCTGGCCCCACCACTCCCCGGCTGTGTGCCCTGCCCGAGCTGCCCCTGTCTGAGCCTCAGGTCCCTTCTGGAACGAAAGCAGCCTTCCTGTGCCAGTCGCCGCTCTGACCACATTACATGTATTAGCTGACTTAAGTGCCATAACAACTGTAAGAAAGGCACGATTATTCGTCCCATTTTACGAATGAAGACTTAAGGCACAGAGAGTGGAAATGTGGTGCTCAGGCCACTCAGGTAGTCCATGGTGGGGCTGGGGTGCGAGCCCAGCCCGGGGTCCAGCCTCAAGGCCTGGATGCACCTGCTCACACTCAGCTCTTGGGTCAGGGAAGTTTCCTTTTTTTATTTTCTTTTTTAAAAAGATTTTATTTACTCTTAGAGAGAGGGGAAGGTAAGAAGAAAGAGAGAGAGAGAAACATCAATGTGTGGTTGCCTCTCACATGCCCCCTACTGGGGACCTGGCCCGCAACCCAGGCATGTGCCCTGACTGGGGATCAAACTGGCGACCCTTTGATTCACAGACCCATGCTCAGGGAAGTTTCAATGGGAAGGAGTGTGCAGAGGGCTCAGAGCCCAGCACACAGCAGGACTGAGGTAGCTCAGGTAAAGGCCCAGCAATACTGGGAACCCTTACTACCCAGGGAGCCCTGGGCTTCCCAGCCACCAAGTCACCATGGGGGTTGAGAGCTGGATGGAGCCTGGACAGCTTGCGCCCCAGGTGCTTGCTGTCCCATTGGTGGCGGGGCCAGCAGAGCTGGAGAGGGTCAATGCTTTGCTCGAGCACCTGTTGCTTGCTGCGGTGAGCAGTGAGCGGGAACAGGCCTCGTGATTCCCACTGGGGTGCTTTCTGTGGGCCACAACCTTGCAGGCCAGGGAAACAGCCTTGGGGAAGCAGGCACAGGCTGCTTGACTCTGGATGCTGTCAGATGCCCTTAGCACCTGCTGGCTGGGCTGGGGCTGCGGGAGCATCTGTGAGTTGTGGGCAGACCAGAGGAGGAAAGAGCCCGAGCCCACAGCCCACAGAGCGGGTTCACCAGCAGCTGCTGTGGGACAGTTGGTGGCAGTGGCTGGGATCCCTCCTCCCCCAGCATCGATATCACTGTCACCCTAGCCTCTGCAGGCCCCCTAGCCCTGTGGGCCACCAGCATGGGGTTGAGGTGACCATGCTGATGGGGGAGCTTGTGGCTTTAGATACTAGGAGAACCCCAAATTGTGAAGCAGATGGAGGCCTACTGTGGGGGCGGGGGGGGGGGTTGCAGCACAACCATCCCCCGGGAAATGCAGGCTGTCAGGTAGTTTCCCCACTTTCTTCACCCGCTTGAGGAAACCCACTCCCCTTGCTCTTAGAGGGAAGCAAAGAACCGCACCATCTGTCAGCGATGCACCTTCCTCCTGCTCACGGTTCCCATCTGTGCAACACTAACACACACACATGGGGGCCCTGTGCTGGGCGCCTCACGTGCCTGGTCTCCTCTAGTTCTCACGAGGGCCCCACCAGGAAGGCCGTTACCCCCCGCATTTCCCGGAGGGCTCTGCGGCTAGGCCAGGAGCTCACGGCTGGTACAGCAGGAGGCAGACCTGGGGGTTGGAGCGTGGTATCTCTTTCTCTAGACATTCTAGGGCATAGATTGTTGAGGCATTTTTTAATGAAAAATATTTAAAAAATGTTTTTTAAATATAAAATAGCTTTATTGCACAAACCATACAACGTATGCACTTACAGTGTATAATTCACCAGCTTTTGGTACATGCACAGAATTCTGAAGGATCACCACAGCTGACTTACGGACATTTTAGAGCATCAGTACCCCTAAAGGGACCTGCACTTCTTGGCTGTCACCCCCAATCCTTCCATCCCCTTCAGCCTCTGGCAGCTGCTAATCTCTCTGGATTCACCTATTCTGGGCATTTCATATAAATGGGACCACACAATAAATGGCCTTTTAAAACTGACTTGTCTCACTCAGCATAACATTTCGCAAGCTCACCCATGTTGTAGCATGTGTCTGTATGTCCACCCTTTTTACTGATGAATAATACTGTGTCATGTGAATACACCACGTGTAGTTCACTCATTCATCAGGCAACAGAAGCTGGAGTTCTTTCTACTTTTGGACGGCTGTGACTAATGCTGCTGTGACCATTCACCTTCAAGCTTTTGTGGGGATGTATGTTTCGGGTCCCAGGGTGTACAGCTAGGATGAGGCGGTAATTCTGTTTAATTTCTGAGGAATGCCTGCCGCATCCTTTGTCCCAACTAGCCCCTGGCAAGGCACAGGTGCTAGGGAAGGAGCTTCAAGGAAGACGACTTCTGGGAGGAGGATGCGGCATAACCCGGGGGGGGGCAGCAATATCAATTGTGGGGCTTATTGTATTCATAGTATATTTGCTTGAGACAACTAAGAAAGGAGGAAATACTGGAAAGGATTTT
>VMDR010016885.1:0-20677 GCA_007922815.1 Macrotus californicus | reverse complement strand
GGAAGCACTTTATCTGCCCTTCCATTCTAAATGATAGCTTTTCTGGATAGAGTAATTTTGGATGTAGGTCCTTGCCTTTCATGACTTGGAATACTTCTTGCCAGCCCCTTTTTGCCTGTAAGGTTTCTTTTGAGAAATCAGCTGACAGTCTAATGGGCACTCCTTTGTAGGTTATTGTCTCCTTTTCTCTTGCTGCTTTTAAAATTCTCTCCTTATATTTAATCTTGGGTAATGTGATTATGATGTGCCTTGGTGTGTTCCTCCTTGGGTTCAACTTCTTTGGGACTCTCTGAGCTTCCTGGACTTCCCGGAAGTCTATTTCCTTTGCCAAATTAGGGAAGTTCTCCTTCATTATTTGTTCAAATAAGTTTTCAACTTCTTGCTCTTCTTCTTCTCCTTCTGGTACCCCTATGATTCGGATATTGGAACGTTTAAAAACATCCTGGAGGTTCCTAAGCCTTTCCTCGTTTTTTTGAATTCTTGTTTCTTCATTGTGTTTTGCTTTAAAGTTTCTTTCTTTCTTCTGGTCCACACCATTGATTTCAGTCCCGTTTTTCTTCCCATCCCTGTTGGTTCCCTGTACATTTTCCTTCATTTCACTCAGGGTATCCTTCATTTGTTTATCTAATTTGTGACCAAATTCAACCAATTCTGTGAGCATCCTGATTACCAGTGTTTTGAACTGTGCATCTGATAGGTTGGCTATCTCTTCGTCAATTAGTTGTATTTTTTCTGGATCTTTGATCTGTTCTTTCATTTGGGCCATTTTTGTTGTCTTGGCGTGCCTGTTACGTAGTAAGGGGTGGAGTCTTAGGTATTCACCAGGGCAGGGGAACCCACGCTACTGCGTAGTGACACTGCTTGTGTGGGAGGGGATGGAGAGGGAACAATGGCGCTTGCTCCGCTCTTTGCCGGTTTTCTCCAATGCACTCTCCTGTGAGTCTGGGAGTTTCTCCCGCTGCCGCCGCCTCAACCCCCACAGGAGCTTTCAATCAGAGGCTTTGAGGCTTTGTTTCCCCACGCTGGAACTCTGGGTTGCGGGGTCTGTCTCACTCCCCAGCTGTTCCTCCCTGTTTATCCGCAGGAGGGAGTGGGACTCCCGGTCCGCAGTCGCCACCTCTCTTGGCCTGCACGCGAGTCCTCTCCGCCCAGCCAGTCTCGCCCCTCCTACCTGTCTGGATGAAAGTTTCTTCTTTAGTTCCTTGGTTGTCGGACTTCCATACAGTTTGATTTTCTGTCAGTTTTGGTTGTTTTTTGTTTTAAAATTTGTTGTTGTCCTTCTTTTGCTTGTGCGAGGAGGCACAGTGTGTCTACCTCTACCTCCTTCATGGCCGGAGCCCTCATTTAGCATTCTTTCTGAGGCTTCCTTCTTTCCTTTCATTTGGAGATTGTTTCTTTGTCTTCCCGTTGTTTGTGAGACTCTTCTTGGTAGCTTCTGCTTTTTAAATTAGTCTGTTCTAACTCCCTGGGTTTATGGTGTGAACTTCTGTGGCAGAAGACCTGTGAGATTCAGTGGTGCAGTCTCCTTAATCTCCTGAACTCGCTGGTCTTGGGCTGTTGTTTATGTTGGCTCTCTGTATGTCTTTCTTTGGGTTTTGATTGTTGTCAGGTCTTTCTTCGGTGAATCCTTCTCTCCAGCTAGTTAACTGAGTGTCACTTCATCTACCATGTCTTGTATTCTCTTGTGCAGGTGTGGGCAGGTTGTGTTGAAGCTGGTTCTTCCGTGTATACAAGGTTTTGAGGATTCTCTCTCGCTCTTGTTCAGTTGTTTGTTCTTAGTAATTTCTCCACCATTTAGTTGTATTTCCAGATTGGTCCTGAGTTGAGTTAGTGTGGCTTCCACTCCCTCCTTCACTTTCTTCTGTTGTTATCTGTTGTTGATTCCTTTGTTGGTGGATTTCCTCTTCCAGCAGGTATACTGGTGTTCACAGCTACTACCGTGTGATTTTTCAATGTCCTCTGCAATTTTGGGTCTCCAGTCTTCATATATGCTGGGATACCGTTGGCTGTTTGCTCTGTTCCTCAGAAGATCGGCTAGGTGTCTCACCCGTGTGCAGGGCGAAGTGGACTCTGCTCCCACCAATCTCGCCACCATCTTCCAGATCCTCAAAAGACTAAATTTCTTTAAAATTCAGGTTTCTCAGAATAAGGACATACAATTATTTTCTAGCAAATAAAATAGTAAGATTTAATATATCTGTTATCTGTATTTTTTAATTGGTGAGGGAGAAAAAATGTACTAAAAAGAATTTTAGTAAAACTAATTACAATCCTCTGGCTTATTTCTCACCTTTCTTCTACCTGAAGAGCAACCCCAGAAATCCAAAATTTTTATTCTCTATCATCACTCTTGGTTTTCCTAAAACACCTTATTACCTCGACCACTCCTTCTGTAGCAGCCTATCTGTTCTTAGGTGCCATTTCTCTCCCGTTCTGCTGTAATCATGCCACAGGTTTCCCTCGTACACCCCATGCTGGGCCCGTGCTGAATTCAATGCCGCTGAGAGCCTCCTTCTCCTCCTGACTTGTGAGTCTTTGTGAAAATCTCCTTCATTTGTTCAGTACACGCTGACTTAAAATCTTAATTATTTAATTACTTTTTTGATTATTTTCTACCACTTTCTTCATCCTAACACAGTCAGTTGGCAGATCTAGTGATTCAGTCTTCCCTTTTTTCTTATCTGCACACTTTTTGTCTTCTTATCTTCGCGACTATGAGTGGTTTGTATGTTTAGGACCCAGCTCCTTGGCCCTGATTGCTAATGAAATAGATTAAATCAACCATCTTCAAATTGCCAATTTCTCACTCTCCACTATACCCATTAGAGTAGAGTATGTGTGAAAAAGGACTGTAATATTCACATGTTTAACCATCATCAGAAATGAGCAGAGATCTTGCTCAATGTATAAACATTTCAAGTGACTGCACAGATCCAGAGAGCAGAGGCAGGAACCACTGCACTGGGGTCTGGACATGGTCAGTGCTTAAAACGCTAGCCCCTAAATGTCTCCTAGAAAGCCTACCACTGAAAGAATAATCTTCAGTGCTAGGCAGTTTTATGTGACATCGACCCCACAAGAGCATGTGTCTTTGAAAAGTGCACTGAGACTGGAATGCTGATGCTTTGATAGAGCACAGAATAGACTGATGTCCCCAATGCCATGTTTACTCCTGGGACAAAAAGCAGGTAACTTTAAAAGAGTTGAAAGATTCCTTACCGGAGAGACCCCCGTGTAAAACTTATTCGAAGAAAAGCCGAGTGACATGCTCAGCCTTCTTTACCATCCTGGAAGAAGCTGGAACGAGGAACAGCTTACATTGCTGGATATATGTTCATTCATTTCACTGCAATATAGTTGTTCTTTGTGACTACTGACACACAATGGCTGTGATTTATACTCCTTACTACATAATGTTTGCTTAATGTGTATCTTCTTTCCTCAGTTTCACCTGAGGGGCCATTACTGCAGATATATCTATGGAGTTGTAAGCTGTCTTTACCTCCTCTGTAAAATTTGCAAAAGGGAAACGTGCTTATTATTCTCTCTCCACTGACTCAAAGGTGTTCAGAGAGTACGGGGGAGGTGGGGCGGCGGGGGTGGGGAGCAGGTTTGCGATACTTTTGGATACATGTGCTGTTTATTATTAATTCTACCTCTACCCCCAAAGCATGTAGGAAAGAGATTAACTTACTTGCCTGGAACTTAGTGAAATTATTTTCTAGGGGACCTCAGAGTGTGCTTCATCTGCCATAAAGTCAGATGGTAGATGACAATGCAATTTGTTCCTGATGCCCATCAGGAAACCTAGAGGGCGGGTGGGAGAGTGGACTAATTGATGGCAGATCCTGGAAAGGGTGGCTGTGTTGGGAATAGTCTACACATCCAGAGATTTTTTTATTTCTCTTTTTCAATTTTTAATTAAATTTATTGGGGTGACATTGGTTAATAGGGTCATATAGGTTTCAAGTGTACATTTCTATGATATAAGATTTGTAAATTGCACTCTGTGCCCACCACCCAAATTCAAACCATCTTCTGTCTCCATACATTAGGCCTTCTCCATTTCCCATCCCACCCTCTTCCCTCTGGTGACCACCACACTGCTGAGTGAAATCATATGGTTCTTAACTTTTTCTGATTGCCTTACTTCAGTTAGCCTAATATTCTCAAGGTCCATCTATGTTGTCAGAAATGGCAACATTTTGTCTTTTCTTATGGCTGAGTGGTACCCACTGTATATATGCACACCCAGGGTTTGTGGGCACAAAGGCTGTTTCAGTGTTTCCTACGCACCAGACTTAGGCCATGAGGGAATCTGAAGAGCCTACAAAACCTCGCACAAAAGGGAAGCTCTGCTTTGAGCATCAGCCAGGCCCAGAAAACACAAACATCTTATTTCCATTGACATTTCCTGCCTTTTCCTCTTCCTCCCTCTCTCTGAACCCACCCCTGCTGGAACGTGAGGAAGAAAGAACACCAAACTCATTCCTGCCTGAAAAACTCTCCAGCAAGGGGGAGAAATGTATTTATCTTAAATTAAACTGGGACTTTTAATTGTTACATTGTACTAAATAATCTAATTGCCAGATTAAGATATGTGTGTGCAACTTAAAGGAATTATGGTCTGCTAATTAAAATTGAGCAAAAGTCCTGTGGTGTGCTACAATTCCTGTGCAGTGACAGGGGTTACCTCCTCCAACGACAACCTGAAAAGGGCCAATGGCAGACACGTGAATTTCAGCTCTATCAAAAATTTCATCAGTGCTTATCCAACCTCCTAGCTACATCCATATGCTTCAGGTGTTCTAAAATACAACAACAGCAACAGAAACAGTACCTTAAATATAGAGTATGATCAGATAGCATTTAATTAAAGAATTGATAAATAAGCAAAAATTATATAATTTGCTGATTGGGAATAGAATTTTCCAATTCTCCTTCTCCAATTAATATACACACATAGATGTATTCATGAAATACATCTGTTTTCCAGAAAACCATTCAGGCCCAGGTGAGACCCCCAGTTTAGACCTCAGGTGATAGAGCATCATGTTTAAGGCTACGGTTTCTGGACTGTGTCTTCCATAGACAGTGACTGAAGTCATTCCCTAACCCTGGGAGAAGAGCTGAAAGGAAGACTCAGTCATGGGTGTGACTAGGATTTGTGCTGCCTTGGGCCTGGCGAAGCACTAGAGGAAGTTGAAAGTAGCTCTGTAGCGGCCAGAATGTCTAAAGAACAGGAGGACGTGCTGAGTGAGGGACTCAAACTCTTAACTGGCCCTGTGGGGCCGACTATGGAAGGCAACAGCTCTTAGGCTCCTTTGGTGATTTTCCAAATTAATCTTTTCCTTCACAGTCTCTCAGTTATAAAGTTAAGCTGTGCCTCTTAAAACAAATGATAAAATTGGGAATTATAGAACATGATTATAGATGCTCAAGTTATAGCAGTGGACTCTGTGGTTGGCTGGTAGAGAGATATGTTGAGATGCAGATCAGTTTCCAAACACTCACACGTGCTCACATGCACAGCAAACATAACAGTGAGTGTTTGTGTTTATATATACACAAATATGTATGTATATGTGTATGTAAAAAATCTACCCAAGCAAAGAAGGGTGATTTTACTTGCTGTGCAGAGAAAACTCAGGCCTTTAAAGTACCAGCTTCCAGAGGTGCAGAGAGAATGAATTAAACTCTCAAGCTGTCATCCCCCCGGGTTGGAATTGAGCCCAAACACCAGGGAGCCCTTTACTCACACGAGACATGTTAGTTAGGAAGGCCTGTTAGCCCACCACCCTAGCACATTTGTTGGTATAAACAGCTGGCAGTTTTCAATCTGATAGAGACTTATGCCAGTAGATTAGCTTCTCTGCCTCCTCCCAGGATCAGGAGGAGAAATGGTACAGAACAAAGAAAGTCTCTTATCCGGAGATTTGGGAAAGAAATGCCTAGATCAAAATCCCTTCGGCTCCTCACATGATCTCAGCAGGCAAAATATCATTAAGACTCTTATTGCTAGAGGGAAAAAAAAGCAGGAAACGGGGTCTAAAAGAAGCGCTGGAGGCTCTCAGAATTCAAACCACACAAACATGTAGTAATCAGGTCCCAGACTCGACTGGGTTCCAGTGTGAAAGTTCTCATTTCCAAGGTGTAGCCTTTAATCTATAAAATAATGTTTTCTCAGGTTCTCAGTTTGGTACTGTGGGGGGAACCTCAGTGCGCTATGTGGATATCTAGATCTCGATCAAAATATATAAATATAGTATTTGCATTTAGTCTTTTTAAAAAATTTTCATTCACTTTTATGGCCTTGTGTGTATTTTTGGAAATAGATTTAAGAATGTTACATTTCTTAGACTCTCCTTTCCCCAGGGTTCTGAATGTGGCCAACATTCTGCCAGCGAAGCAGTATTATCAGATTTGGGAGGGGCGGTAGGCTGAATCCGTCTCATATGGTGGACACAAAGGCTTCCCAGACAGGAGTCTTGGCAAATTGCCTTTGGTTCTGGGAGCGTCCCTTTCCATGAGGCTCGAGAGGAGCTGTGACGTCAGCAGTGGTCTCTACAGGTCTCTGAGCTCTCAGAGTTACGGGTCTGCGCTGACCTGTGCTCCTCCAGAATCCTAACAGTGTTAAGGTACAATCTCCTATAATGGGGAAGAATGTGATAAGGAGCCTGTCTATAATGTGACAGTGTCTATAGGGATTTCTATTTCCTGACTGAACTTTGACCTCACAGTGGCTCTTTGTCACCTATGTCACCACGAATTTGTCATTCAGGAGCCCTCAGAAACTTCCTCACAGGAGAGAATAGGGAACTGTGAGTAGTGTTCAGATAGGAACTTCTTTACTATCACAGAGAAAGGGAACTGAAAGTCTTTTGAAAAATCTCCCAAATTTAGTAATCTCACGAGGAAAACCAATCAACGTTTTAAGACTAAACACTATCATAAGTTGCCAAGCAACACCTTGGGTTGAAGGTGCTATTACAACATGTAAAATATTTTTCTGAAAAATATCTCTGATTGCCATACAGTTTTTGAGCTCCTTGTAAGAACGAGGCATTATGGCAGCAAAGGGCAGGCATAGAAAAAGTGTACATGGTTTTTCCTCTGAACGAGGAGATGACAAAGCCTAAATCAGGATCAGACTCTCAGCAGAGACTGACACCGAAGAGCTCTCCTCCGGCCCTCCCCCCTGCCTCCAGGAAATGTATCCCTGGGTAATTATAGAAGAGAACTGTGCTGTGAGCCTCCCCCAAGTGACCTAAGAGTCAGTGTCAGAGAATGTTCAGAGCCCTGATGTGATCAGGTAGCCAGTAATGAGTGCACAGGGAGTTGGCCTCACCATTTGTGAGGCTGCCGTGGGGCAGGATGAGGCCTCAGCACAGCAGTGTGGAAATCCACCCCGAGTGTGTGTGTCACGGCCGACATTAACCAGGGAACTCACCATCCGGTGGACTGCCTCACTGCCAGGTCTTTCTTCACTGCAAGTGTTTGGATTCCAGCCCTTTCTGTATGTGGTTTAATTTTCCTTCATATTACACAATGTTTTAGAAAATAACAGGGTTAGAATATCTTAATTTTCAGTACTCTCAATAGTAAACATCGAAATTAATTCTTTGTATCAGAACTTCCATAATCTTACGACATGACGAAGTAATGGTAAAGCCCTCCTGCAGGTCAGTCACCAGCATTCCTGGTAAAATAGCTCTGCCCAGTTTACTTCAGCCTACTCATCCACTTAAGCCCTCAAATCAGGTGTGTCCCCAAAAGTCTACTCCAATCTACGATCATATTTAAGATGGTAGGAATTAGTAAAAGGTAGCCCCTTAACAGTTCATTTTCTCCAGTAACCACTACCCATTTCCAAAGGGTGAGCTTCCCATCCCCCTCCATTTGGGGAGTGTTGACCCTGGAGTTTCCCCTTTGGTGTTCCCTAAGGGTAGTACCCTGCCTGGGGTCCTGAACTCTTGGGCAGAGCTGACTATCTTGGAGCCCAGGACACTGGAGGAGAAGCCTAAAAACAATGAGAAGCTCCTTAAGTGAAGCTCTGTCACCCAATATTGCCAAGATTCAGGTATTTTCCATAGCCTGGTAATTTACCTTTTTTTAAAAGGACTTGTTGTCCCTCGAAAAAACTCTCCAGTTGTCACAGCACAGAGGCATGATCTGTGATCAACTCTCACTTCAGGTTGTTCCACTGATTATGTGCTCACTAATGTGCTTCAGGGATATGCCTTCCTAGAACTTGGATTGAAATGAGAGAGTGTGAGTGATTGCCTAACATTCTCAAAAACTTGATTTTTTTTTTGTTTGTTTTTGTTTGTTCTGTGCTTGTTTGATTAAGAACTTTACATTTTTATCTATCTCCTTTCTTAGGCCCTTTACAAAAGTCTTTTCCTTAGCAACAAATATGTCATCTTAAAACACTTTGCTGATTGGCTGTAGCTCAACTGATTTGAATTTTAATCAATCAGACGCTATCACACCCTACATTCTCTGCTTTGATTCTTGTCTATTCTGTCCCACTGGAGCTCTACGGACCCCACTGGAGCTCTACGGACCCCACTAAAGGACTCAGGAAGAAAATGGCCACAGCTGGAATTCCAGTACCAGGACTTTTCATCACGGTTCTCCTGGCGAGCCTTCAGGAATCGTGGGCTATCAAAGGTGAGTGCCGAGAGAATCAGAAGCAGGAACAATAAGCCCTGGGAGCCTTGGAGGAGTGAGCGGTGGCCGTTTGTGGGACAATAATTGAAGTGAAGGATCGGTCTGGTCGGTATTCAGTGGGTCTGAGTCTGAAAGTATAACAAACGGTCGATTGAAGAGTTCTCTTTCTACCACAATTTGAAGTAAGTTAAATTTACTTTAGAGGAACAAAACTGAGTTGTATATAGGTCAATGCCATTGACTCTGAGGTAAGACAAACTTAAGGGAGAAATATTTCTCACAGGCATTAACAAACTGCCTCTCTGGGCTTTAATTTATTTTTCTAGAAAATTAGTAAAATTAAAAACCTCATACAATTTTGTGAGGATTAAATGAGAAAAATATGAGACATTCTTAGCTGAATACGTGGTAGCTATTCTTTGGCATGTGAATCTTGTCAGAATATTTTAAACAATGACATTTATTTTGAAAATCACTAGAAAGGAAAGTCACCAAAAAAAATAACAATCTACCCAAACGACAGGGAAGGACAGGTATGCTGATAGGACTTGTATTTAATTTACTGCCCCTCGGGACAGTGATAGGCCTTGTATATTGGATTTACAATGGTCTTCAGTCACTGTTACTTAGTGATTTTCCCAGCAGAGTAGAAACATGAGTAAGAAAGAGAAGAGTCTGATGTTCTCTGCCATCTGTTGAGCAAACATTGTGCTATAATGCAGGTGCATTATGAAAAAATGTCTTTCACCCGAGATGACCACCACCAAGGGTGGCAGGTAGACTGGAAACAAGTAAAGTAATAACACAACTCCAAGATTCACGATGGCAATAGCAGGTTTTACATTTCTCAGAAAGGGCCGTACATGGGGATGCATGCCTGGAAGGAGAGAGGCTTTTCCCTTGGATTGATATTTGTGTGTATGTACTTGCATGCGCACACACAGCTGCCAATGCTGAACAAATCCCTGGCTTTATCAATACACAGTCAGACTTCAAAATCCCCCCTCTGCTCTACATGCACCACAGAGGCTACATACTCTCCAATTACAATTTTTTTTTATTTCAAATTGATTAATACCTTGGTATAGATTATTCTCAGTATCAACCATAAGAGAATAGACCCCATAATGACAGTCTCAATGTAAGGAGCTTTCAGACATAAGGGCTCATTGCCAAGAGGTATCCACAATGTGGGTATAGAACCAGGAAAGTGTGTTACTGGAACACTACAAGGTCTCAATCTTAATTTCCTGGGTACCTCAGGCCCCAGTTATATTTTCCATGGGTCTATCTCTTAAATACAAATCAGTTCCTGGTATTTGTCTTTCACCAACTGGTTTAGTTCACTTAGCCATATGATCTCACTTATAAGAGTAATCTAATGAACAAAATAAACTAATGAGCAAAATACAACCAGAGGCAGAGAATCATGGAACAGACTAAGAGTGGTAAGGGGGGAGAAATGGAGAGACTGTTTGAAAGCAGGTGCAGGGATTAGTCAAGGAACATATATGAAGGATGACACATGGACATGGACAATAAGGTGGGGATTGACTATGGAAGTGGGGGGAGGGTTAGGAAGAGGGGGGCAAAGAGAGTAATAATTGAAACAACAGTAAAACATAAAAAAAATAAAGATGAAAGAAAGAAAGAAAGAAAGAAAGAAAGAAAGAAAGAAAGAAAGAAAGAAAGAAAGAAAGAAATTTCTGACCCCAAAGGACTTGTTATAGGCCAGATGATATACTAAGAAATTACTTACCTTGTCTGATTTAATCTTAAAAACAAATACATGGAAAAAGCAAAACCACAGAAGAAAATAATAGGAAAACTACATATAAGTAGGTGAAGTAACCTGCTCACTTCACTAGGTAAGTAAGTAGCTGAATAAGAATTCAAAATTCAATTTGATTTCAGAGTTCAGAATTCAATCTTTTAGGAGCTGCTGCTGGATTTCTAAAGTGTGGGGTTGGCTGGGGTGAGGGGGGAGTGGTGGGGGAAAATGCAGACAACTGTAAATGAACAACAATTAAAGTAATAAAATCTTAAAAAATAATAATAAAGTGGGAATCACTCCTCAGCTAGTAACATGGAGACAAAACAGCTTCAGGAGACTCTGGGTTTTCAGCTCCCATTTCCTTCAGTCCACTGTCTCTAACACTGTCCCTAATTTCTCCCCTCCCATCTTTGTTCAGCACAAACAGGCTGCACCTCAGCCTCATCTTCCCACTCACCCCTACTCTCCACCACTATTCCTTGTTCCTCTGAGCCTACCTCTTTCAACCCCTGCCCACGACTTGTGTCATCGTCCTGGGTCTTCATTTCTCTCTGCTTGTTCCAACCTTAACTCCCTTTTTTACCATTTCAGAGGATCATGTGATCATCCAGGCTGAGTTCTATATGACCCCACATCCATCAGGCGAGTTTATGTTTGACTTCGATGGTGATGAGATTTTCCACGTGGATATGGAAAAGAAGGAGACGGTCTGGCGACTTAAAGAATTTGGTGATTTTACCAGCTTTGAAGCTCAGGGCGCACTGGCCAATATAGCTGTGGACAAAGCCAACCTGGACATCATGATAAAGCGCTCCAATCACACCCCGGACACTAATGGTACCTCTCCCTGATGCACTTCTACATGTGGGAATCATAGCTTTAAAATAGATGCTTTAGCTCTTTCTGTTATATTATTGAGAATAACTTTCCCTTCCAGGAACCTAACCTTGCCATAAGCAAGCCCTAGATTCTCATGCCATAGGCCTCAAAACTTCATGGTTTTTTTTTCATTTCTTGACGTTCTCACAGCTTTTCTCTGACATCCATAGTCATTCACAAAGTTATTGCCCCCAATCTATACTGGGGGAGCCAGGATTGAAGTCCTTGGATATCTTATACCTCAATGTTGGTTACAATTTATGGGTGAGGGTATCAGAGATAGGGACCTGAGACTGTGACATAGATTCCTAAGGCACAATATTAACTTCTGTTTCAGTTTTAGTGGGAGAGAGGGAGGGACTAAGCCTAAGCATAGAAGGCTAATTTCTGTCCTGTGTCCCCTCAGTACCTCCAGAGGTGACTGTGCTCCCAAACAACCCTGTGGAACTGGGAGAACCCAACATCCTCATCTGTTTCATTGACAAGTTCTCCCCACCAGTGATCAATGTCACATGGCTTCAAAACGGAAAACCTGTCACAAGCGGAGTGTCAGAGACAGTCTTCCTGCCCAGGGAGGACCACCTTTTCCGCAAGTTTTACTATCTCCCCTTCCTGCCCTCAACTGAGGATGTCTATGACTGCAAGGTGGAGCACTGGGGTTTGGATGAGCCTCTTCTCAAGCACTGGGGTATGGACCATCCTTCAGTTTCCTTATTTTATGGTTTCCTTCTGTGATGCATGTGTGTGGTCCTTTGGGACACAGCACAGAGTCCTGTTTCATAACAGCTGCTGCAATTTTTATTCTTGTTTCTTCCATTATCCAGCTTTCCTTGCTTTCTAAGTTGTAATTCCCTTAATTCATTATTCTATTTTCCTCTTCCTTAATTGATTAATCATTATCTTTTGGCTTAGTACCACATTCATTATTCTGTTTTATATTTTCCCAGAGTTGGAAGCACGAACTCCCCTCCCAGAGACAACAGAGAATGTGGTGTGTGGTCTGGGCCTGGTTGTGGGTCTGGTGGGCATCATTGTTGGGACCATCTTCATCATCAAGGGTGTGCACAAAGGCAATGGTGCTGACCGCCGAGGTCCACTGTGAGGCACTTCAGGTGGGTTTGGTGTGGTCAGGGGAACACACTTACGGAGTTATCAAAGGAAGGAAACACAGTGGGGGAAGAACATGTGATGGCTTTAAGGGGAAAAATGGGGAAAGTCATTGCTCTTGATTTACCTTTTTCATGGACAGAATCAGACATAGCCCCTTTCTAGTATCCTAGAGCTTCAAAGTCTCTCATCCCTTCTCATACATGTGCAGCTAGACCTCCAGTCTTGGAAATTATCTCTAGTAATTTCCAAGACAACTGTTTCACATTAGAATACTGGGTCCAGTGACCTAGGAAAATTAGCTTCAAGATTTGAATGATTCTTGGCTGATATTTTCTGAGGCAGGCCATCAGTTGGGCCAAAAGTACTTCCAGAGCTTGGCTCTTTGGGGGCCAGTGTAGATCCACTGTATGAATACCAATGCCTGTTTTTGCTCCTCCAATCTGAAAAGTGGTGTCAGGGGTGCTAAGAGGAGGTAAGCCATGGTCTGCTCATTCGTGCTCACTCTGATGGTAGAATATAGCAGTTCGTGTTGGAAAGGCTGTATTTGCTAGAGGTTAGATGAATATTAAGAGACTTTTCCAAAGTCAAAGGACTAAGGGAGAAGGGGAGTGAATCTCAAGGTAAGTGCTCGAATATTCATCTTAAGCTCTTTAGAAACTATGTGTGTCTTTCTACAGATAATGGGCTGCCTTAGAGAGAAGATGAATGAAGAGATTTCTGCTTTCATATCTTTACAAACCTGGCAATTCTCCAATTGTTCGCCTCTGTGACGTCAACCATTCTTCAGCACTTTCCCGCCCCTTGGTCATGCTAGGAGTGGTGACACCTCGACCTCTCCATACTCTAGCATCTAGTTGGGCACCCCTGTCCGTTGCCCCTTCCTGTATCTGTTTTCCCTCCATTTCCCACTGTCTTTTTACTATCAGCATGCAATGCCTCTGCAATAGGCCCCATAAGATCCTTTCCTTGCTATGGAAACTTTCAAAAGTTCTATGGGAACTTACGCTTGGGGTTTCTTCAAACGGTGTGACTTTTTTGAATAAATAAACCATTGGATGAGTCTTAGGTGAAGGTTTTGGTATCTGAGCCATTTCTTCACAAGGGCTGGGGAATATATGTAACCCTTTTATCCTCTGTAACTCATAAAAAACGTCCAGGTTCATTAGGGTGTGGCCTCACTCAGAGGATCTGTGAGCCACCCAGCTGCTGTGCCCTACTTCTCATCTGAACACCTTCTCGAGTAAGATTTGTTGGGAGGTCTCTGCAGGCAACCAGTTCAGAATGTGGTTTTGGGTTTTGTTGTTGTTGTTGTTTTAAATATAGACAGTGTTTATTTATTTTTTTGGGGGGGTCCTCAGTAATTTTTATTTTTTTAGTTACTTTATTGTTGTTCAATTACAGTTTGCATTTTCCCCCCACCACTCTCCCTCCACCCCAGCCAATCCCACCCCTCCTCCCTCCATGGTTTTGGTTATTGAGCCCCTGCATCAATGAAATATGTGGATCTTCTGTAGAATGAATCTGAAGGCCTTGGGTTTGGCCTTCGTTAACAGGTGAGAGGGGTGGTGGGGAGATGAGGTGGAGTGGAGCACAGAAAAGAGGAGTATCCACATATATTATAGAATTTACTTATCAGCATCACCCATTCCAGACTTAATGAGGAATGAGATTAGACACTGAGGATTCTATTTACATAAATGTGGATCCCTCTTTCATTACCAGGAGAATGGTCTGACTTATTCTTGGAAACATCTTGTATTTGGTGATGTGACCCTAAGTGGAAAAACTGGGTAAAAGGTTGGGGTGATACGGCATTAAATAGGAGAAGAGAATGTTTGAGACACAGTGGCACAGATAAATTGCTCATTTATCTGTGAAACTATTACTTGATATTTATTTCTAAAATGACTACCAGAACCTCCCCCCAAACCATGAAGATTGATTATTCATGACAATGTGGTAGACTGACATGAAAGTGTTTCTGAAATGAATTAGACTTGGGCTTCATCTTGCTCTATCATTTACTAGCTAAGCCACTGGTACCTTTTTAAATTAAGTTTATTGGGGTGGATTGGATAATAAGATTCCAAGTGTACATTTCTATGATACATGCTTTGTATATTGCATTGTGTGCCCACCACCCAATGTCAAATCATCATCTGTCACCATATATTTGGCCTCCTTTTCCCATTGGTATCTTACCAAAAGGAGGAAATTATTAAAGTAATTAAACAAAGAAGGTTCTTATACCTCGGTAGCCTACATTAGCAAACCCAAACCTAAGTCAGAATCAATTACATAAGTGTACTTGTATCCCAGATGATGAAATTTAAGAATAATCAATTACAAACAGCTAACTAAGCTTTCCCAAGTAAGGCAGCCACTTACATTACAGCCAATCAAATTGTTTCCTTGCTTTGCTTCCTTCTGTTTTCTATAAAAGCCTTTCCCCTAGATCCTGTTGGCAAAGCATTCTTAACCACTTGCAATTTGATGCTGCTAGATTTTTCTTATAATTTTTTAAAAAGGTTTTAGTTATTTATTTTTAGAGAGATGGGAAGGGAGGGAGAAAGAAAGGGAGAGAAACATCAGTGTGTAGTTGCCTCTCAGGTGGCCCTCTTTAGGACCTGCCCCCCAACCCAGGCATGTGTCCTGACTGAGAATCAAACCGGTGACCCTTTGATTTGCAGCCCATGCTCAATTCACTGAGCTACACCAGCCAGGGCTGTTGCTGCCAGATTTAAATCAATGTTTTCTAACATAAACTCTTGAAAATGTTAGTGTGCCTCACTTTATCTTTTAACAACCTTATAAGAATGACTAGTAAATAGCAATTGTTTCTACCTATGGTTTATAGTATTAAAGCAAAGTGTTTAGAAAGTTGAAGATATAGTAGGCCCAGATTTTTCTTTTGCATAGCTCCATTTTTAATTATAAAATAAATAGATGTACAATAGAGAATATACTAAAAGTCAGACAAATATGGAATAAAAAAGAAAAACAGTAAATCTATATCTTACCATGTTCAAGAAAGGCAATTTTAAATAGGCTTCACTTTTTAGGAAAACTTTAAGTTTACAGTAAAAATGTACAGAAAGTACAAGAGTCCCCTAACCTTCATCTTCCCCCTGTTCCACTCAAGGTATCGCCTAGTATTAATATCTTGTGTTAGTGTGGTATAGTTGTTACAACTGATGGACCAATATTGATACATTATTATTAATTGATGTCCATAGTTGACATTAGGGTTCACTTTTTATATTATGAAGTTCAATGGCTTTTGGCAAATGCATGATGTCATGTACCCACCATTGCCATATCAAACAGACTAATTCCACCAACCTAAAAATCCCCAGTGCTCTCCCTATTCATCCCTCTCCTTCTCTCCCTGGACCTTGGAAACCAATGGTACTTTTATCATTTTCATAGGTTTGCCTTTTCCAAAATGTCATATAATTGGATGCAAATAGTAAGCAGCTTTTTCAGCCTAAGGTAATTCTCTCATTTAGCAATATGTATTTAAGATTTCTCCATGTTTTTTCATAGTTTCATAGAGCCTTTATTTTTATCACTAAATAATAATCATGTGGATGTACCACATCTTATTTATCCATTCACTTATTGAATAGCATTTAAGTTACTTCCAAGTTTTGGCAATTGTAAATAAAGCTGCTATAAACATTTGTGTGCAGGTTTTTGTGAGGACCAATGTTGGGGACCACTTTGTGTGGTATCAGAGACTGTAGGCCCACACAAACCAGGCCTTGAAAGGGGCCTGTAAGTCTTGAAAAGAACACCGGGAATGCAGGAGGCAGGCATGACCCAATGCTAACACCAAGGGTTCCCATGGGAAATCAGGTCTGAAGAATGTATTGTATCCTTTGAAGCTTGCTCTGCTTTGTATAGCCCTGTTGATATAAACCTGATGTTTAAGTTCAAAGCATAAGGAATGAACTCCTTATCTCATGAACAATGCCTTAACAACCATCTGGCATCAGCATGTCTAACAGATCCTGACCTGAGGCAGATCTGTGTGTTTCTTTAATTGTTATCTATAGATAACATCTGTTTTCTATAACTATATCCTTTTGACATTGATTGATAAGCTATGCATGTATGCTGTATACCCCTGAGCATACTGATCTCAATAAAAGCTGTTTTGAGAAAGGGTTCAGAGCATTCTCCAGTAGAGGGAATCACCAGCCCCTTTTCTGCCAGGCAGATTGTGTCTGGGCCAATTTATTTCATTCATGACTGGGACAACTTCACAGGACAGGGTTTCCCTCAGACCAACTTTTTAACTCATTTGCATAGAGCCCTGGGACTATGACTGCTGAAACATATGGTAAAAGTTTGTTTAGCTTTGTAAGAAGCCACGAGTGTCTTCCAAAGTGACTATACCATCTTGCATTCCCATCACAAGTGAATGAGTCCTTGTTGTACTACATCCTTGCTAATATTTGGTGTTTTGAGTGTTCTGGATTTTAGCTAGAAAGCTAATTTTTAAAAACATTTTATTTGAACTAATTACAGAGTCAAAAAAATGCAAAGACAGTACAGAGAGATCCTGAGTACTCTTTCACCTATTTCCCCAAATGGTTATATTTTGAGACTATAGTACAGTGTTAAAACCAGAAAACTGATATTGGTGCATAATGTGCATATAGTTCCATTTCTATGTATTATTGCATTTTAGATTTGTGTAACCACCACCAAAATCAAGCACAGGACCATTCCATTGCCACAGATCTCCCTCTCGCTACCCTTTATAGCTACCACCATCTCCTTCCAGATACCATCAGCCTACCATCTGACAACCATCTCTTCTCCATCTCTATAATTTTGTGAATTTGACAATGTTAAATAAATGGAATCACACAATACATGACTTTCTGAAGTGCATATCTCACTTAGCATCATGCCCTTGAAAGCAATCCAAGTTTTGCATGTAGGAATGGTGGGTTCTTCTTTATTGCTGAGTAGTATTCCTCAGCATGGATGAAACTCACTTGTCTGTTCATCTATTGAGGAACACTTCGGTTGTTTCTTGTTTGGGGCTATTACAAATAAAACTTGTATGAACATTTGTGTCAGGTTACTGTGTAAACATGTTTTCATTTCTCTGGCATAAATGTACAGAAAAGTGATTGCTGGATCATGTAGTAAGTGTATGTTTAGTTTTTTAAGAAACCGCCAAACTCTTTTCCAGAGGGACTGTACCACTCTTCATTCCCACCTTCATGAAGTTCTCACCAACATTTTGCATTGCCAGCATTTTATGTTTTAGATGTTTTTTATAGTGGTGCATCACCAAGTTCTTATTTTGTATTTCTCTAATAGCTATTGATATTAAACATCATTTAACATGCTTATCTGCATCTAGATATCCTCTTTGCTGAAATGTCTCTTCATGTATTATGCCCAATTTTAAATTAGATTTTCTTAGTGTGGAGTTATGAGTCCTTTATATATTCTAGATATTGTACAGCCATTTGTAATACTTGGGGAGTGCAAATAATTTTCTCTGTACGTTATCTTTTCATTCTCTTAACAGGATTTTTGCAGAAAGTTTGTAATTTTGATAAAGCCCCATTTGTTGACGCTTTTCTTTTTATGGATTATGCTTTTAGTGTCATGGTTGAAAAGTCTTCACCAGGCCATAGGTCCCAAAGATTTCTTCCTAATTTTCTTCTAAAAGTTTTATATTTTACATTTAAGTTTATCTAATCTGAGTGAACTTTTAAATAAAGTGTGAGAATTGGTCTCATTTCTTTTTCTTCTTTATTTTCTCTTTCTTTTCTTTCTTTGTTCTTTCCTTCCTTTATCTCTCCTTTCCTTCCTTCCTTTCTCCCTCCCTTTCTTCCTTTTTGAGTTTAAAGTGAAAGTTTATTAGTGAAGGTGTAAACCAGAGAGAAGGCTTCTCTATAGGCAGAGTAGCCTCTATTTTTTGTTTTGTAGGGGGACTGCTAAGGGGGAATGACATTCACTTCCTCCAGCACCATTGCTTGGAGAGACCATCCATCTTACATTCAATTACTTTGCACCTTTGTCAAAAGTGACTTGGTGTAGATCTGTTTCTGGATTCTCGGTACTGGTCTATCAATCTATGTTCTTTCCTCCACAATACCCATCAGTCTTGATTAGTGTAGCTATCTAAAGGTTTTAAATTTGGTTAGAGTGATCTTTCAACTTTATTCTTCTTTATCAAATTTGCTTTATTTATTCTGATTTCCTTGCTTTTTCATATACATTTTAGAATAACTTTATCTACAACTATTAAATTATTATAGGAATTTAGATCAAAATTGCATTATAGTAAGATATCAGTTTTGGGGGATATGTAACATCTTTACTATTTTTCAGCTGATGAATATGGTGTCCCCATTTATTTATATTTTTTATTACTTTTATCAGCATTTAAGCATATAACTCCTATGTCCTGCTAGAGTTATAGTTGTGTTTCTTTTTTTATTTTTAGTGACTGTAAATAATATTGTATTTTTAATTATTGTTTTATGTCTTCATTACCATATACAGAAATGCAAACTAAAATTTTTGGTTGGTCTTGGATTCTGCAACCTTAATGAGCTGCCTCATTAGTTCTAGCAGTTTTTTAGGGATGGAGGGAGCAGTCTGTAAGATTTTTTATGTGGATATTTACATAAACTGAATAGGAATAGTTTTATTTCTTCCTTTCTGATCTTCATGTGTTTTGACCACCTCCTCTTCATCTTGTTGATAAAGGAGCGGTCTTTCACCCTAAATAGTATGACATGGCTGACCCCACAACACCCAAAATAGAGAGATGAATTGATAGCAGTTTATCAAATGTTCTTACAGTCTGAGGTAGCAGGAGTCCAGGTAGGGTTACTTGAAGGCTGCACTCAGGCACTGACTGAACCAGCAGGGGCTGTGAGAGATGGGATTTGTAGTAACAAGAGCATGGGGTGTTCCCTGTTTCCCACAGGAGGATGTTGCTGGTTTGTTTGAATAGTTCCATGGTCTGGCAGGAACTGAATGAAGCCCTTGGGTTGAAGATCAGTGGAGAGCAGGTGCTCAGGCTGATACAGGAAGTAGCTGGGTAGGGGACGATAACTGGTGAAAGCAGGAGAGCTCTAGGTAGGTCTTTGGGGCCGTCTGAGGCTTAAAGATGTCAAAGCAGCACTTGAAAGCTCAGGTCTCACAATACTGCATGACAGTTTTTTTCCTTTTCTTGTTTTATTGTGCTAGCCAGGACTTCTGTTGCTAGGTTAAATAAGTGGTGAGAGCAGAAGAGGAAAGCATTAGTTTTTGACCATTCATGTGACTTTAGCTGTAGAATTTTTGTAGAAATTATAAAGTTGAGAAGTTTCCCTCTAGTCCTATTTTTTTAAAGGGTTTTTAAAAATCATGAAAAAGTGTTAAATTTTGTCAAATGCTTTTTCTGTATTAACTGATATGACCATGTGGTTTTTCTTCTCTAGCTTCTTAGTAAGATGCATTACATAGGTTGACTTTCAACTAGTAAACCAGGCTTGCATAGCTGTCACCCTACTATGGGGGGTGGGGATGTTAGGGGGTGGAGGGATTGAGCAAAAAGGAAAAAGGACTCATGGGCATGAACAATAGTATGGTGATTGTGGGGGCTAGGGAAGTATAAGCTGGATAAATGATCATGGAAAAAATACAATAAAAATAAAATAAGATAAAATATCCATCTCCTGAAAAAAAATAATAAGATAAAATAAACCAGACTTGCATCACTAGAAGAAATCCCACTTTCAAATAGTGTATAGTTCTTTTTAAATTCTGCTGAATTTTTTTGCTAATATTTTCTTAAGGAGTTTTGCATCTATAGTCATTCAGGTATATTCTTCTTTAATGTTCTTTTGTTGTACTGTATTTGTCTACAAAGCTTTAGCTTCTACAGCTACAATCACATGTGATGGTCAAAAACTAATGCTTTTCCTCCTCTGCTCTCACCACTCTTATTTAACCTAGCAACAGAAGTACTGGCCAGCACGATAAAACAAGAAAAGGGAAAAAAATGTCATGCAGTGTTCTTTAATGTTATTTTGTTGTTCTGTCTTTGTCTGCTTTTGGTATCAGGAAATGCTGACTTCATAAAATATGATGGGATGTATTCCCTCATTCCCTATTTTCTGGAGGAATTTTGGAGACTTATTAATTCCATTTAAAATGTTTGATAGATTTCTCCAGTGAAACCATCTGGGTCTCAAGATTTCTCTTTCATTAGTCTTC
>VMDR010016884.1:0-20678 GCA_007922815.1 Macrotus californicus | reverse complement strand
TACTCACTTTCAGGATTAAAAATATCTTTCAAAATCCTGTCTCCACGCATACCTTTTTTTGTTTAGTGGAAACTGAGAACTCAAAAAACTTTTGTTTCTCTCTTCCATATATTTAATAGTCCAGGATGAGTGTTTGTTTTTATTAACATACTTGTGTCTAATAACATTACTACTTGATTTTGTTGATATTATACTTCTAATTTACTTAACCCATCATTTTCAAAACAAGCTCCCCTCTGAAAACAATTTATATATACATGGTCATAAGAAAAGCCACCTTTTTAATGCAAGTGACAACAACAAGACTAAGACAATATAGACAAGTAGCAGAGCAGAACTATGGGGATATGTAACATGCCTGTGCATTTACCACAATTCAGAGGCTGTGAGTGTAGAAACCTACCTTTCAAGGAAGAATCTGCTATAAAGCTCTGTCCTTCATGGGGCAGTGCATATAGTTCCTTGAAAGCAGCCTGATCTCAATGAATCCTTACACACGGAAAGCTCACTAGTGTTACAAAGCATCATGTACACAAGTCAGTACAAGGAAGGTATTTCTGAGTTACCATCACCAACAAAGAAGACCATGAGAGAAGAACACAGACACTCTAGTCTTCACTCACATAACTTCCACCTGCCTCTGTGGAAAAACGACCAAGATGAAGTGTTTCTAATACTACTACATCTTAAGATCAAATCCTCTAGCTACGAACATATCCAGGGAAAAGCCACCAACAATCCAATAATGGGGAAGACTCCAGTAATCTGTGTAAAAGAGACCATACAGCTGTGATTTCTCAGCAAGCGTGTTTGGAAAAAATAACAATAGCAGTAATTAGCATTTATCGAATGTTTATTAGGAGGCAGTATTCTGCTCACTTCACATGTTTTGTCTGCTAATATTCCTAACAACCCTATGATGTAGTAAGTATTATTACTGTTCCTATTTTGTAACAGTGAAGAAGGGTGAGATGCTGCCAAGTCAGGTAATACTGCCAAGTCACAAAGCAAGCCAGGAGAGGAGCAAGATCAAACTCACGCAGGGCAACTCAGCCAATCTTAATAGCTACTGGGAGAGAATGGCACTTACAGTCACTAGAAAGAAATGTCAGGGAGAAACCTGACACAAAAAGGACATATACAGAATACAGTATTTTAATAAGAAACCGCCTTTCTAATCCATTAAAGTTACTTTGTCAACAAGATCCTCAAATTATGAATGTACATAGGTTTAAGGAAGTTTCTCTGCTACAATTTACAGGCTCTACTCCCACCAAGAATATGAACACTAAGTTACACGTGCCCACAAGGAGAGCCAAGCAACAGAAAATTGCTATTTGGTTTAAGAATTGTCCCAAAATGTAAGGGGGTTAATAAAAACCATCTCCAATTTTTTTCTGCTGAATCCCGTATCTCAAAATTCTCTAGATGGCTGCTTTGTAGCCATTCACTTTTTATCATCCATCCATCCATCCATCCATCCATCCATCCATCCATCCACTGACCGACCCACCCTCCCTCCTCTCTCCCTCCCTCCCTTCTTACCTGAGGACATACCCACTGATTTCAGAGAGAGAGAAAGGGAGGGAGGGATAAAAACATCAATGTGAGAAACTGATCAGCTGCCTCTCACACACGCTACCTGACCTGCGACTGAACGGTCTACAACCCAGGCATGTGTCCTGACCAGGAATTGAACCCACAACCTTTCAGTTTACTGAATAACCAACCTGAGCCACACTGGCCAGGGTGCCATTCACTTTTTAATAAAGATAAAGTGTCTTTTCTTAGTTTTTATGAACCTATGGCTTTTCATTCATCTTAATTCAATGGTCAGTAATGTAATTTGAGCATTTTAAATGATATCCTGATTTTCATCAAAATAATAAAAAATGCTTTACCAATGAAACAAATATCCAGAAAAAGTAGCTCAAGGTGGCTTCTTGAACACAACAAACTTCATTACTCTAAAGAAATTAGTTATCTGCAAAATTTTAGTAACTGTGCAATCTTCAAGAAGCTATCAGAATGGAAATGGCTATTAAGGTCTACAACAGCTTATCCAAGTCCTTAGGACTAGACGTACTTCAGATTTTTCCCCCAGATTTTATAAATGTGACATGATACATCTGCCATATATTATGGATGTCCTGGAGTCTGGGCAGTATTCCATAATCAAACTTTAACATTTCTGCAGCAAAAATTTGTGAATACTCATGATAAGTGAAGATCATAAATATTAATTCAGGTTAAGCTTTTGATTCTAAATGAGTTACATTTTTTTCCCAATTTTCAGATCATTTTGGATCTCAGGAGTGTAAAATTTACCTTTACTCCTAAAGAAAAGCTGACTACAAAAATGACTCATCAGGGAAGAAGAAAGCTACTGTATTACTATGGTCTTCCACAGTCGTAGTCCACTGGCCGGCCTAACACACTGGTCACCCCTCCTCCTGGAAAGAGTCTTGGCTTTCACGGAGAGCACCACTTTTCTTGATTCTATCCCTACCCGTCCGTGGTCACTCATCCACCAATCTTTCAATATCAGGGTTTGTCGAGTTCATTCATTGATTAACAAATCAAGAACCTGCCATGCGCCAGGCACTGTTCTGGGTGCTTGGGTAAGTCAGTGAACAAGAGTGCTGCTCTAACTGCACTTCCTCAGGAATGAATCACTTACCTGCTCAACACAGAAACTTCCAAGTTATTCTTTATTCTGTACCACCATCACCAGTTCTTACTCCATTTCCAACCCATCAACAAGTTTTACTGGTTTACTCCCCAAACCTTCCTTAAACGTGTCCATGTCTGTCAACTGCAACCACTACATTTTACGTGGACCAACATGCATTTAATTCTTGCTGTCAGTCTTACACTCTAGCGCTCTGTACCATTCCATCCCCACTTCGAAAAGCTCTCTACTTAAAACCTTCAGTGGCTTTCTGAGCACCTTCCCACACAGCCTTGTGTAGTCCGGCCCTGTACTACCTACCTAGGCAGGCACCTCATGGTTTCCCCAAGTCTTCTTGGCTTCCTTCTGATTAGGTGAGCCAGGTTCTTTCTAACTACCAGGCCAGCACAGTTTGCAATGTCTTATGTAGGAAAAAACTTCTTTATGGCTAGCCCACTCATTCTCTTCCTTCAGGCCGTAGCTTGTCTGATTACCCTATAAAGGTGTCCTTTCTTACCATCAAACATACAGGCTTTCATTTCCTTCATAAAACTCAATCTTGTCTACCTGGCAGAGTAGAGACTTTAAATCCATTTGATATTTCTGAACCCAAAACTGACTTCACGGACAAGTATAAGCCAACTGCTATTTAAAAGAGAGAAATAAGATTTATTAACCAGCATAAATATCCTTATACTTGAACTTTTAAATCTGGTCTCATCCGTGATTTAATACTATTATGATTTCTACCTCTTCCCCAATTCCAGCTATTTCCTGTAAGGATTTGTCAAGAGGGGCATTTAAAGTTTGTTAAAAAGAAAGAATTACTAATACTTTCTTTTACTATAGCAGAGAAAAAAATTTTAAATAATTTTTTAAAGACATTATTTATTTTTGAGAGAGGGGAAGGGAGGGAGAGAAACGATCTGCTGGCTCTCACACGCCCAACTGGGGACATGGCCCATAACCCGGGCATGTGCCCTGACTGGGAACCGAACTGGCGACTTTTCAGTTTGCAGGCCAGTGATCAATCCACTGAGCCACACAGGCCAAGGCAACCTTTATTTTGGCAGCAGTGAAAACAGGCCTACTCGTATGTCACCAATGGGGAAAAAGTCTTTTAGGAACCAGGTGCTGACCTCTCCTTGCACATTAAACTCGTCATTGTGTAGAAGGATAAGGGGTGCACTGAGGTGAACAGGGATATGAATCTATCTTCGTTGTAAAATAGACAAAATGCCACTCATTCTGCCTGTAACTCCGTAGTTGCAAAAATTACAGAATGTTATATAAAAGTGCTCTATCTGTAAAATATAATGCAATAAACATTTACTCATCGATAATTTAAAATTCCTTTACTTCTTAAAAATCTAGATGGTGGAAGTACAGACAAGCAAAACGGACTCTGACATCATGAAGCTTATATTCTTGCGGGAAGAAAGACAGGAGTTAGGTGGTACACATGACAGGGAGAAAAGCAGCACCGGGGTTAAGGCTGCAGGGAAAGAAAGCCTCCCTGGCCAGGTGAAACTTGAAGGGAGCGAGTGGTGGAGAGTTCGGGGAAGAGGACTCAAATGCAGGACAATCACAGTCTTATTTTAAGGGCTATGTTCTAGTACGGTCCAGTGATGACGTGTAAGTAAGACAAATGGTATTTATGAACTGTTGCTGTAACTCATCCAGCACTCTGATTACCATATCAGAGAAATGATTATCAATTTTATGAATAACATACCCAAGCAGTTGTATTAAAAGAGTACCTAGCATAAAACTTCAGCACTACTATTATAAAATCTGTCAATGGTTCGCTGCCAAGAATCCTTATAATCTGGTAGGTAAACTAGGAGTATATCAGGAAGCATGATCTTTACTAACTTTTTATTCCATCTCTGCATATTGTGTTGAGTGCTTTTCTCTGAACCATTTGTTTCCAAACATTTTGAAAAAAAAGATTTTATGTATTTATTTTTAGAGGGAGATGAAGAGAGGGAGAAAGAGAGGGAGAGAAACATCAGTGTGGAAGAGAAACATGGATTGGCTGGGTTCCCTCTCCAAACGACGCTCTGATCAGGAATCGAATCTGCAATCTTTTGGTTTGCAGGTCTGCACTCAATCCACCGAGCCACACCAGTCAGAGCTCTCCAAACATGTTAATGCACCTTGCCAAGATGAGGAAAAAACAAGTGCAGAGACCAGTATGTGCGTAACTGTATAAATCATGTATACAGTTTACCCTTGAACAACACAGGGCTTAGGGACATAGATCCCCACCACCTGGAGTTTTGGCTAAAAATCCACCTATAATTTTTGACTCCCCAAACATGAACTATAGCACTCCCTTAATATCTTCAGGAGACTGGTTCTAAGATTCCCCCAACCACCCCCCCGACCGTGGACACCAAAGTTCCCAGATGCTCTAGTGCGTTATATAAAATGACATGAAACAATGCATAGTCATCCCTCTGCATCCATAAATTCCCAACTGTGGACTGCAAATACTGTTTTCAATCAGTGGTTGGTTGAATCCACAGGTATGGAGTGTATTTATTGAAAAAAGTCTGTGTATAAGTGGATCTGTGCAGTTCAAAGGTCAAGTATTTATACAACTCTGTTATATGGCTACACAGTAAAACAGGCACTAAATGTGATTAGTCTCCAGTTCAATTCAAAACAAAGCCTAGTCAACACTTCCAGATAAAGGGTTAAAAACATACTGTAATCATGGCCTAACACAGCTTGGTTTGCTAATTACATTTTAAATGCAGAAATCACATCCTTTTTTAAGGCCAGAAGAGACCTCAATGACTGATGAACTCTATCTTTTTAGAGATCATTGATAATCTTGCCAAACATACAGCAAGATGGCCAAGTTTTAGAAATGTGGTTTTGGAAAATTTGGAGGCATGAGTCACTAGCTGTGAGAAATATGAACTTCTCTTACTTTTCCCAAAGGTTTAAGGATGCCTCAAGTCTCTCTTAGAACCAGCATTCCAGTGATCAAAAGGGTACAGTACTGAAGTACTGGAGACTGTAAAGTATACAGAGAAAAATACATGTCTTTAGAAGTCCCTTTCGCTTGCTAGACATTCTTTCTGTGTCACCAAGAGCGCCTAAGGGTCTTAGTAAGCCTAAAGGTAGGGTTCCTATGGTTACAGATTTGGCCACTCCACTCTTTTCAACCTTTCCTTCTTCCACTTTCTTTACCAACAAATTAAAACCAGCTAACCTGGGCTAGCTAAAGGCCCTGTTACCACTGATCATACCCCCTCCCAATCTAATACATGCTGTATACCTTTTAATGACAGAATTCTTTGGTGCAGACACTGCTTTACTTGCATCTTCTTTTTCACAATTAAAAAACAAACACTTGCTACCTTTATATGTAAGCTGACAAAACAGTTTTTTGGTGATAAAAACATAAGCTTTTAGAATTAATTATGCAAAGCTTGACATACTATCACATGATAATAATTAGCACAATACCCATCCAATTTAATAATCTCTGCAAAATATTTCATTAACCCTCCCCCACAAAAAACCCAAAGAATAGTCCAAATGTAAGCAACTACAAATTCCATTGTAAAAATGAGCCAAGGAAGAATCACAGGCCAAAGAGAGATAACCTAACCAGAAATTCCCAAACATTCAATTACACAGCCATTGTTGGCCATCAGGTAAAGCAGATGAACGGTCTCCAAGAAGGTATTGATTAAGTCACAGTCACGAGGCTTAAATTATTTCCACCCTTCCATTCTACCTATGAAGCCTACAGCTTGCTCTTCAGACCAGTGCTCACTCCCATTCCCTCAACAAAGACCCATCATAAACAGGTCCACGAACCAAGAGCTGTTCATAAAACTGCTACTTAAGTGTACCTCCTGGTTTTGCAGTTCCAGCCTCACAGTGACAAGAGGTTACAAACCACGTCTTCACTGTCAACAGCAGCTAACAGCTGCAGGAAGAGCTTTAGAACCAGTTTCCCCAAACTTGTTCAACCTTCCTCCTTTATCTTAAGCTCTGACAAGAACAAATGTCTAAATCTTAGAAACAGTACAATTTAAAAAATTAACTTACATACATGGTTATTTACTTTCCGATGTGAATATAAGGCCAGGGATTTGCCAGTGACCCAAGTATGCATAAAGTCTTAAAAAGCAAATTTTTTAAAAACTAATAATTCGTGTTAAAATTAAAATGTAATCCCATCTCCACTCCTCCAAGATGGCATAATTTCAAACCAGTATGTACTACACATATATGTGGTACTCTCAAAAAATGTTTAAAACATGGCTTTAACTAGTGTTAGCTACCAAATATCAGACAATTTAGATTTCTTCTACAAGATTTTAGATTTTCCCATAAATGACACAGGTGATAATCTTATAGAAACGGGCATTAAAAGAGTCATCCTTGCTAACTGAAGGGACAGAGTATGTCCATTTCCAAATTAGAATCTGGCCCGGTCTTCTAAGGCCTTTCCAAACCTCTCTTAAGATTTTGTGGTATCTTGTGATGATACTCCAAATTAGGAAACAGCTTCCAAAATTTGTATTGCTTCAGACAAATCAGATGGGTCTTTCAGGTCGTTAAGCCTAGCTTCCTTGTTGTATTCTAGAATTCCTTCTCTGGAGAGCAACCTACTCCCGTGGAACTGTTTGCCATGTTCAGGTCTTTGTGAAATCTGTACAACACCTTACTACTCTACTTAGTGTAATTTAGGCTGGCTCAGGAAACAGGATTCAGATTTAACGTTACCGCTCAAACTTCAAAATCGAAGAAACCCCAAAAGTAAAATCTGACTTTTATAATTTACTTTATGTACCACGAACTCAAGCTTACCTAATTAACTAGTACTTCTGCACCACGCAAAGTTTCCCTAGACCAGGACTCCCACCCACCACCTAAACCTCCAAAGTAGGGTGGTATTTCCTGATCGAACAAAGAGCAACAAAGGAGTGGGTGGTAACCACCTCTCGGAGAGGCAAGGCAGGACCCAAGGAGTCGAGTCCGATCTACAACACGAACAGTAACAGCTCCATCTTTCCCTACCACCGTCCTATTTCCCGTGAAAACCAACCGCCTCATACTCGAAAACCCTCATTTTTATTGAGGAAGTGAAGCAGCTTTTCATTTGAATGCTGAGAAAGTGGCGCTCAAAAAACCGGCGAACAAAGGAGAGGGAATGGAGCCCACGCAAAACATCGGCATGAGTGTGTCCCCAGCCGAACGTGGGTCTTCACCCTCGGTAACTACTTTCCAGCACCGACCCGGCTCAAGGGACCCGGGAGGAGGCTGGAGGCGGAGAAAGAAGGCGCCCGGTGCAGCCAGACTGGGAGGGGAACCGGCGGGATGGGGAGGTGGGGAGCGAAGCGGACTGTAGGGGCGGAGCTCCCGCGGCCGCCGGGCTTTGTGTGCAGTCTGGGCCCGGGTACTCTTTCCACCTGGGGGGAAGGGTTGGCTGCAGGGGACCGGAGCAGGCACCCCTAACCTCTGCTCCCACGAGTGGCAGGCAGGGAGAGCCGTCCCCTCCGCCGCCACCACGAAGCCGGGGTAGGCCGGCGCCGTCCCAGGGGCGGCGGACTGCACTGCCGGAGACGGAGCGTCGGGAGGGAAGTGGGGCGTCCACCCGGCTCCCGTCGCAGAGTCCCCGGGGACGGATCACCGCAGAGGGGGTCCCACTCACGGCGACGGGTCCGCAATGGGTTAAGATTCGGGCAGGCGTCGATCCCTCCCCCGTCCCACCCCTCAGCTCCGGCGTCCCCTCGCCCGGCGGCCTCAGAGCCCGGCGCGGCTCCGGGCCCGGCGCCCCAGCCCTGCCCTCCCGCCGGCTCTGCCTCTCACCATCGTAGTAGTAGCAGACTTTCTTTTTGCCGCCTCCCTGACTGTACGCCATGGGCTCCTCGGCCACCGCCGCCTCCGGGCTCCTCCTCCTGCTGCTGCTGCTGCTGCCGCCGCGGCTCCGCGGGGAGAGAAAAGGGCTGAGGCTCAGGTGGGGGCGGCCGCCGCGCGGGGAAGAGCAGGCCGGAGGCGGGAGAGGAGGGGGCGCCGGAAGGGCTCGGTGCGGCCGGGCGGAGGGGCCGGGAGCGCGGAGCGGGGGTGGCAGCGGCGCCAACTCGCGACACTGGGGAGGGGGAGGGAGCCGCCAAACCACCTCCGGAGGCCGAGGGGAGATGGGACCCGTCCACTGTGGCCTCCACGGGGGAGAGAGGGGCACGACTAGAGAAAGAGCCCCCTTCAGTCTTAAGATAAGGGGCCCTCTAATGATGAACAATTTGGAGCATGCGGGAGCAAGTACAGTCGTAAAGTTAGAAAAAGAGGCAGGCTTTCGCTTTTTAAGTAGATAAAAAGAAGCACGGAGCGGATGAACGCTCTCCCCTTTCAGATCTTCGCGCAGTGGTTGCGCCTATCTGGAGCCTGCGCAGTCGGCTCCACCCTAACCGTAGCCGGGGCCGCCCCGGCCCCCTCCGCGTCGTACCCTGCCACCCCCACCACCGCTGTCGCGAAGCTACAGCGGGACCCTACCACGTGCCGCAAGCCCGGCGGGGAGGAACCGCTTTGGCACGCCTCCCGGCCCCCACGAATCCAGGAGTGTGCAGCTTGTGGCTCTTATGTGCCAGGGCGCCTCCGTGTTCTCGTTTATTCATTTATTCATTTTTATTTATTTTATTTTCATCAAGACTTGCTTCGAGGGTCTGAGGTCCTCTTGTTCAAGTGACATCACAGACGTTAAGGAGTGGAGTGTACTGCCAGGTGTGAATGAGCATTGATGGAACGCATTTACGTGTTAGGCATGGGCCTAAGCGTTTTCATTTACAATGTGTTTCACTGATACCTAGTTAACTTATTTGAGACTTCCATCAACGCTGAGACGTATTATCTCTAATCCTTCTTTAAAAAATGGGATTAAGGAATTTGATCCTCTCAACTGTTGATGGTCTGGGGTTTGAATTCAGTCTTTCTCCAAAGTACACCCTGGCTACTCCACTGGACTGTCGCTGCTGACTGCGGTCACTTGAAGACCAGAACGGAAAGCTAAGAGAAGAGATTTTAAAAGTTCACGGAAGTTACGAATATCTGTGTCCCTGTGTTCAAGACATCTGTAGAGCACCCACGCTAAGCCAGGCACCTTGCAAACAGAGAATGGGCCGCTGACAGTCTTCAGTATAGCACTCTTGTCCCAACTGTATCATTCACAATTTCCCCCAAATACACATTCTCCTATTTTCCCCACCACCCATTCAAAACAAACCAAACCAAACAAAAAACACTTATTGAGGCAGAACCATTTGGAGCCACTACCAAAAATATCTTCTTTATTTTAATATTTGACATAAAAATCTCCAAGGTGGTCATATTTGAAATAGCAATTTTCCTGGACCTCTCCAAAAATTTAGGAAAAATAAATCCAGGACAATACCACACTCCCCCACACCCCCACCCCAGTCTGTATTTTTAACAAGCATCTCAGGTAACCGATGCAGTTGGTACAGGAACCACAGTGTGAGAAACCTTGGAGGAAGAGTTAATTACATGATATTGACTTTTAAAGTTTTGCTCTATCAAGTCCAAAATCAACTTGGTAAATTCTGAGAACACAATAAATTAATTGAGTAGAAACTGATGTTCTTCTCAGAGCCAACATAGTGAAGTCTGAAATGAGACTTAAGGAAACTTCCCTGGTTCTACCCTTCTCCCTAAGTTTGTTTCCTGTGCCCCCCCTCAAAGTAGTTGTATCCCTCTAGCTCAACACTTGCTGTGTTACTGTTGCCCACAACTTCTCTGTAACATTCTCATTAGAACAGAGTCTCAGGAGAGGAGGGGCCATGTCTGTCTTGCACATAATCATGTCTCAGTGCCTGTGACTGAGGACAAGTCACTTAAACTTTCTCTTTTTGTGTGTCTGAATTGCCTTATCTGTAAAATGGGGCAGTATCACTTAAGTTCTCATATGAATATTGAGTAGCTCAAATAAAAAAAATAAATATGGAATAGTGTTTAAGCAATAAAGAACTATCTGAATATATTATTACAACTACTGTTATAATAATTAGTAGTAGTATTGTTATTGTTTGCATCCACAGCACCTAGCCTTGAACTTGTAAGAAGAATCTAGACATTTATTTTGTTTGGTTGAGGAATTTGATATATTGTTTATTATTTAATAATTTTAAATAAAGAGAAGCAAATTATTTTACCATTCAAAACTGGCATTGGACTCCTTCAATTAATCCAGTGATCAGAGCAGGCCATGAGAATTATGTACCTAAGCATCTTTAATGAGCTTTAGATCATTAAAGGTAAACAGAATCAGTTATTGAAAGCTATTGACAAGCTCCAAACTTCACTTCCTATTTTCAAACTCATCTCCAGCAAACCTTTTTACCATTAGAAAAAAGGGAGTTTTAGACAATATATTGAAGAAAACAAGTTGAGAGAACATGGTTCATTCATAGAGTGTGTAATTGAGAATTGTCTTTATTCTTAAAGTATTTTTCTTTAGTTCCTGCTCTGTCTGTACGAACTTATTTTTTCCAATCTTGAAGATGTTTAGTGCTTTGAGATTATTCAATGAAATCATTTGTTAAACATAAATGGATTATTCAGAAATAAGACTACCATCATACACCACTTAACCACGGCAACATGTTCTGAGAAGTGTGTCGTTAGGTGATTACATGTTTACAGGAACACCAGAGAGTGCATTTAAACAGACCTAGGTGGTGTGCATATAGCATACTGCACACCGAGGGTATATGGAATAGCCTATTGCTCCTAGACTAGAAGCCTCTACAGCATGTTACTGTACAAAACAACACAAGACTAAATCAAGCACAAAAGAAAATGATGTAATCATGAGACTGTGAACAAGATATAGGAAGCTGCTGCCTGCATAACATGGCACAGTTTTATAGCAATTTTTTTGCATAAGTAGAAAGAGTACACTATAAAGTAAGGATTAAAAGTATACTATAGTAAATACATAAACCAGTACCATAGTTATCTGTTATTATCCACAAGTATTATGGACTGTATATAATTAACATGCTATACTTTTATACGACTGGCAAGCGGTAGGTTTGTTTATACCAGCATCACCACAAACATGTGAGTAATGCATTGCACTAGGATGACACTAGGTGATAGGGATTTTTCAGCTCCATTATAATCTTATGCATCCACAGATACTATATGTGGTCTGTTGCTGACCAAAACGTTATGTGGTGCATAACTGTATTTAGAAACCAATCGCCTCAGCTTATGCTAAAAACTAGACCATGCTACCAACTGCAGCAGGTAGTTTAATTTTTTTTAAAGATTTTATTACTTTATTGTTGTTCAATTACAGTTGTCTGCATTTCCTCCCCGCAACTCCCCCCCACCCCAGCCAATCCCACCTCCCTCCCTTGCTCCCACCCTCCCCCTTAGTTATGTCCATGTATCCTTTATAATGGTTCCTGGAAACCCTTCCCCCCACTGCTCCTCCCCAGTTTTTAATCATTATAAAAGAATTGTATTATCTAAAGAAATTTAGATTTCTTGGCGCTCAGTTCTATGCAGCAGTTCCATAAGGTAATACAGAACGTGGAGAAGTATGGTGACTAACATGGGTGTTGTCACTGTAACTAAAACAGCCTCAAGCTGAACTTGCATCTCAGAAGCACGGTGCCTGCTTTCACACAGTATTTCTCACAAGCTGTAACTCAGAAATGTGGATAGTAACACCAAACAATGAAAGATTCTAGAGTTATTTGAATCATACATTTGTGTAATAAAGTTTAAAATCGCCCATTTTCATTAAAAATATACTTTTGAATCATAGCTTACCTACCAAATTACTCATGTGTACTGAACTTTTCAAGTCACTCCTGTTAGCTTAAGTGATAAATGCTTTGCTTATGACCCTCAAAACATAGTGTCACTTTGATCCAACCCATCTACTTGCACACATCTTTTAGTAAAATTCTATACTCACACTGTCTCAGAAAATTTACTTGCTAGTATTTCCTAATCACCTTACATATGTATCTTCCTCTTTTCTTCAAACCTGATAATCACTCCTCTCCCCTGAGCATCAGAACTGCACAAATAGAGGCTGTATATGCATGTTGGGACCATCAAGTGGAAAGTCACATAATGAGGATGTTGGAACAGAAGCATAGGGACCTGGGTCCTTGAAGACCTCCTCTATATCTATACCAGATCTGGAGTGTCTGGATTTCTGGTTATATTCAGGAAAAAAAAGAAAATAATGAGTACATTTGGTTGAATAACTGTAGTCAGGATTTTGTTGTATACAGCTGGCCACAATGCTAACTCATTTAAAATATGAATTAGAAGATAATGACTATTAAGAAACTACAGGTTTCTGTTGGGAGACAACATTTCATGGTGTCTGAATACCTTGAGAACAGAGGTACTGAATGCCTTTTGTTCCAAACAGTTTCCTCAAAGGTGTTTGTAGAGTCCCATTGTAAGAGACTTGGGTTTCCTAAATTTAGTATTCTTCTCCTGTAATGCAATTCATTGCAAGTGTAGGTGTCATCTGACCCTCTTCCTCTTGGCCTTTAGAAATTGGAACTGGGCAGCAGCACAAAAAATAATACTGCTACTCTGGTCACTGCTATTGCCCTGAATAATAAATTAACATAGATTTAACACAGGAGTCTTTATACTAGCAACTGAAAATATGACTAACTAGCTTAGTAGCTTGCAAATAGGGTAAAGTTTCTTCACATTTCTTGACAGTTTTTGGTGATGGGGCAAGGATGCTGAGAGTGACTTAGTAACCAACTTACCGAATTTGAATTTGAAACAGGTTAATGGGAAGTGGTAGCAAGCATAGTGACCAGATTACACAGTCAAATGGGAATTGAATGACCTATGTTACTGCCTGTTAATGAGGAGGAATTTGGGAGGGATGTGCAGGCTCAATACCAGGAAGTAGGTTTAAAGATAGACAGCAAAACAGGTTGTTGTAACTTTTCTCCCAGTCGGGGTGGGGTGGGGGACTTCTTCACCATGTTGGAGGTGCTGTCAACCTTTGCTTACGTCAGATTTACGTCAGTCCCTCTAGGAAGCCCTAATGACTGTAACCAACACTTTCTAGGGACATTCTCTTCACTCCCAGGACTGTACTTGTGTGGAAACCAGGCATTAATTTCTTCATTTCCAAGAGCACAGTAAATTGCACCCTTGTTTCTGTCATAAGAGACTGTCAAGTGTTTAAGGAGACACAATAGATCACAAAGCCGTCAGGTAACTCAGAGGGATAACTAACTCATTTATGTGCACTCTGAAAAGATGGTGAGAAATATGTTCCCGAGTTTAGCAAAAGTGATCAGTGATACTACCTGAGCCTCAGAAGGCAGTCAGGTTCACCTTCACTAACTGTCTTGAGTCCTCATGGATGATAGAATTGCCCTAGGTGGCAGATTCCGAACCATTTGTAATATATCCAGCTGTGCTTGGATTGATGCCTTAGACCAAGTAGAAAGGTCAGATCAAAGCCTTCAGGAGAAAGCCAATGGTTTTTCTAAGGTAGACCCTGATGGATTATGGGATTTCAGGAATCCGGGGGTTATGATTGAAGTCAATACTGCAGATTGACCTCATCCTGCTGCTCGGCTATCGTTGATAGCGCCTTGGTTAAATGCCACGTGAGATGAATGGAACGGCTGTTAGATTAATCAGAGGGGTCAACGGAGTCATATAACAACATGAAAATTTGAGTTCTGCAAAGAACATGTGGGGTGGATGTTTGAAGAGGCAGGCCTGTTGTGGCCTTGAGTGTTCCTGCACATTGTTACGGAGCATGCCAGATTGTGAAGTTTCTCTGTCCACTGACACGGAGCAGTTTCTTTAGCTAGTCACATGGACAACCAAGTAGGTCAAGGTGGCTACACTCTGACTGTCTTGTAACTGCCTGCTCTTAGGGTGAGGAAAACTGTCTTGTTCACTGCTTGCTCAAGAAGTCTGAACCCTTAGTCCTGGGTTTCTCTTTTGCAGGCAGCCTGCTCTGTGTGCTGGTGTCATCTGCATCCATTACATGTTCCCTTTAGGACTTGGGAGCAAGAGAAACTGATCTAAACATGTTGATGTTCATTCCTCTTGTGCTGTGAGCAATAAAGCACTTTGTCTGTGACTCAGGAGTCCCCTGACTTCAACCAGAGTCCATGAAAGTAGCAGGTTAACATATTAGCTTGCAAGAAAGGATGCTTCACATGACAATAGAATGCCAAAGCATTGTCAACAATGAGAAATTTTTCCTTATACTGTGAACCCACAGAGATTTTATTTCCAACTCAGGGTAAATCCTAGATTCTTCCTGATCATAGAGGAAAAATGCAAAAATTCCTAGGAAACTGCACATTAGTTTTGGATGGGTTTTACTGTCTAAATTGATATGCTCTTATCTCATTTGTGCTAATATTAATACAAAAAAGTTGAAGTATTAATCAAAAACACTTGAATAGAATCAGAAATTGTTGAAGATTCATCTTTTTTCATATGGCTATGAACAGGGTCTGCTGATAATCTAGGACATATTATTCAGGAGCAGTGAAGGTTAGATTTTGCCAAAAGAGCTTTTATTTACCTCTTTCTCTTTTTTAACTGACCGTGTTTTCTTTTTATCTCTTTTTCCCCCGTTTTATTGAAATGTAATTGACATAAGACCTTGTTTTCTTTTTTCCCCAAATTTCCCATTGCTGTGCCCTAAGAAATGACCATACCTTGCTTAGTGTAACAGTCCTTTCATCTGAGTATGCACCTGGAAACTGTGTTCTTTGGTGCTATTCACTCTTCTTTTCTACAGTAAAATTGTCACATGTTTTAAAGCGTTAAACTTTTCACTGTGGACTCTGGTTTTAGTTGTGTTAGTGGCTTACTTTCTTTAGAGGATGTTCAGGATGGCCGACTATTACAAGTGCACCACCTCGCTTTGCAGGACTAGTTTGATGTTAGTTTTAGATTCTATCTGGGACATAATACATTTTTGCATTTGTTGGTATATTAATATGTTAGAAAGCATCTGTCAGGCAAAACTTTAAAAGCAGATGTTAAGTCTCGGTTATTTTTCTTTTTTGTCATCAGTTGCTTTATAGTTTGCTTCTATTGCATTTCATTTGTGATGGTATGTTAATTAGCCAAACACATTTTCATTTCTTCTTAAACAACCAGTATTTATATGAGGTTCAAGAAATGATCTTGCTTAAAAATAATACAAAAGATACCTAAATTCATACAGCATTTTTCTGACTCCTCTTTCCTAACCCTTCATATGTATCCTCCACCACCCTCAATGCAGCTGGTCTCTTAGCATTTATATGTTTTCTTGTTTTATCCCCTTATAAAACTGATCCATGTTTTTATCCCCTTATAAAACTAGAAGAGCATTGAAGGCATGTTTATTAGTTTGCTAGAGGAGCCGTAGCAAAATACCACAGACTGGGGGGCTTACACATTAGAAATTTATTTTCTTATAATTTTGGAGGCTAGAAGTCCCACGTCAAGGTGTGAGCAGGTTTGTTTTCTTCTGAGGCCCCTCTCTTTGACTTGCAGGTGCCCTCCTCCTTGCTGTGTCCTCACATCACATCCCTGTGTGTTGTCTGTGTCCTAATCTCCTCTTCTTATAAAGACCACCAGTCATATTGGTTAGGTCCTACCCTAATCCAATTTAATTTAATTACCGATTTAAAGGCCCTGTCTTGAAGTACTATATTTTGCTGTGTATAATGTGCACTTTTTTGCTCAAATTTTTGAGAGAAAAATAAGGATGTGCACTATACATGGGTAGTACTAATTCTGTATCTAAATAAATGTTTTTAATTCTTTTATTTATGCTTATATGTTAAAAGTGTAACTCTAGAAAGCAATAATGATATCAGTATGTTAAAAAATAAATGCTAAAATAACTTTATAATACAAAAAACAAGTATATAAATAAAATATAAATATAAATAAATATAAATATAAATAAATTATTTATTGAATATAAATAAACAAATAATTGAGTTAAAAAATTAAGACAAAAGATTTTTTCTCTGAAAGTTTGGGCCAAAATCGTGGGTGTGCATTATACACAGAAAAATACCGATGAAGTCTCATTCAGAGGTCCTGGGGGTGACTGCCTCAGTATGTGAATTCTATGGGGACAAAATTCAGCCCGTACCAGGAGAAACCTTATCTTATTTGTCTTTGGATTTGGGATAGCTGATGTTAAGGGAGCCAAATCACTATGTTCTCAAATTAATCCAGCCTCTGTAACATATCAAAATACCCCCCTCCCACCCCATGCTATAACTACTTTATAAAATATATCACCAAACTTCCCCTGACATTTTTTACATTGGTCAGGATTCTTGGTTGTCAATTCTGGTTACCATATGCATAAAAGGCGTGTGTTAGAAGGGTATAGGCAGCTGACAAAATTGATGGGAAAGCCAGAGGCACAGGCTTGGAAAATTGACTGGGATCAACCAATTGAAGGCAGGTAAAACACAGCCAAATACCTTTATGTGAGGGGTCTGGTTACAGTGTTTCTTTCTCAATGGGAACTGGAATCTGTTATTGCTGACACCACTACTTCCAGCTCCAGACCCTGCAATCGGCTGCCACTGCCACACCAGTGACTTGCACAGCCCTTCCTTTTCTGCGTCTTCACTTCAAGATACAAAAGTCCTGGGGAGTACCGTCCAATAAACACTTTTTAGGTCATATGCACCAGCTGTCAGGAATCAACGGGAGCAAGTTGTCTGGCCTCTTTGATGGGAGGTGGGAGCTTGACTATCATCAAAGTGCACCAATGGTACTGTCCTCAAATAAGTAGAGGGTCGAAGTACTGGTCAGCCAAAAAGTCCACATCTGCAAGTCACTTCTTGATACAAACGACTGATAATGAACTCTGATGGTTTTCTCTGTCTTAGACTGCAAGGCTTATCTTTCTTTTCATAAAAGAACTACTGCTCATCTTATAGACATCAAATCCCACTTAGGTTGGTGTGGCGGATCGTTTTAGGTGTCGACTTGGTTGGGCCACAGGGTATCCAGATATTTGGTTAAACATTATCCTGAGTGTTTCTGTGAGGGTGTTTCTAGATGGAATTAACGTTTGAATCAGTAGATTTGAGAAAAGCAGATTGCCCTTCATAAAATGCATGGGGCCTTCTTGAGTCAGTCGGAGGCCTGAATAGAACAAAGACTGACTTCCTGAGCAAGAGGAGGTTCTGCCAGCAGATGGCCTTCAGCCTTGAACTGCGAGGTTGACTCTCTCTGGGTATCCAGCCTTGTGGCCTTTGGACTTGAAGTACAGCATCAGGGATGCCCTGGGTTTCCCTAGCATCAGTGATTGACATATCTTACAGATTTTGAATGTGACAACTTCTGTAATTCCACTATTTTAAGGAGCTAGTTCCTTAAAATAAACCTCTTTCTATAGATACACACAACTTAATTCCTTGTTTCTCTGGAAAACCCTGATTAATATAATCATATTAATAGGATGGATACTGTGCCACTGAAGAATAAGTTGTGAGTTGCATAACTAAAATCTGATGCACCGCAGCTCTCCTATAGTAAGGCTTTCTTTGAGCTATTAGAACACTATAGAAATAAAGGAGAAAAAATAACTAAATAGATAACTTAATTTATATATTTTGCTGAGTTTTCTTTTATAGCATATTTCCTAGTAACTTAAAAGTACTTAGAACAGGCAATAAAAATTTTTGCTACTACAAATGGAAAATTATTCAGTATCTTCATAATAAAGATTCACCAGAATTTAGCTTGGCTCATTTTATTCTATTAAACAAAATTTTTCATTAAATTATTTTCTTTATTACTGCTTTCCATTACATTACTTGCATGCACTCATTGATTAGGCAGAGTTGAAGCAGGGTTAATTATTAATCTTACTTTTATTTCATTTAATTTTTATTCTACTAAAATTGAGGAATAATAGGAAATGCCTAAAATTGTAGATTCATCAAAAGTTAATTTGTAAATTGAACTTTGGTATATTAAAATTATATTTTAAATCATTTAGAAAATAATCTTGATGGAATTTTCTGATTATAAAAGTGCTTTCCCTAAGTACTTACTTGGTGCCTAGCAAAAGTCTAATGAATTTTTCTTTCTTTCTTCTCCTTTCTCCTTCCTTTCCTTTCTATTCCTTTTATAACTATCTATACTTTCAATATTACTTTGCTAAAACATAGGTATTGTAATCCTAGAATGGTTTCTATAATGTGAATTTTTGTGGATTTGATGATTTTGATCCCTCAAATTTGGAATGTATTCTACGAGGAATAAAATGTTGAGCCCTATGTATAATCAAATTATTCTTTTTTCAGATCAGAGTATGCTTGATGACAATTCATGGTTGTCTGATTACTGTTCTGGTTGAAATGTTAGACAAAAGAACTGTGCTCCTGATAACAATGATAACTTAAAGGCATGGGATGTTCAGTGACTCTTTCTTGGCAGCACAGTCACTTCCCTGTCACACTGTCCCTGTGTTCTGGTCTCTGAAGCAGGTGTTCTCATGCTTCAGTGTTCATAAGTCCTGGGAGACTTACCGAAAATGCCAGTTCTTCGGCCTATCTCTAAAATTTCTGAGTTAGAAAGTCTGGAATGAGGCCAGAGAGTCTGCAGTTTAGCGAAAGCAACTCTGACCCAGGGCGCTCAGGATTCACACTTTAGGAAGCCAATTCACACTTGGTATCCAATCCATTTTCTGCAGGTTAGTGCAACCCACTGATGTTTGTGGCCGAAGTTCCTCCCTGGCGGAATCATTTAGACCAAGCTAAGTGGGGAAGCGGTAGGGCCTGACTCCCGCCTGCCTCCACCATCATGAAATTGAACGCCTCCAGGCACCGTGCTAGTTTGCAGTGGATTAGTACTTGCAACTGAAGTTGAACGTATAAAACTTGGAGTTATATAGAATTTTAGTTTTGATTTATGTATAGTTTGGTAGCAAAATAAGAACACATAAACAGGTCAGTGTTTTAATGAACTATAGAAATGATCCCTAAAAGTATAGTCTTTAAATAGCTCAATATTTTAAAAATCATTTGTCCTCACTCTCTTTCAGGCCTGAACACACCTTGGTAACATTTTGTTGCATATACTTCCCTATTTTTAAATGCATATATGTCTGTGTAAGCAGCTAAGAAAATACATTTTAAAACCAAAATAGAGACTTATTATTTATATACTGTTTTATTAGTACATATTGCTTTAAATTCACCTTTTCCTTCCCAATAATGAGTTTATATATAAATAAATGCAATAATATTCCATGAATAAAGTAAGATTTGTTTAACTAAACATCTATTAGATTTTTGTAAATCTTTGGCTCTTATAAAATGATGTATCCTTTAGGTCTGTATGCATTTTCCCAATATTTACCTTAGAGTTTTTGACACATAGCTATCTATGTTTAGGTCCATTAGAATTATATTATAAAACTGTGTCTTTATGAGCATAGGGGAAAATTGTAGCTGTAGTTTTTATCTGTCTTCCTCCTTTTTCCTTCTTTCTTCTGGTTCTTTAGATAAACTGTATCCTATAACATCCTACTCTGCCCCCCACGCTGGGCCATGATCCTGGGAGGGTTGTAAATTACATGGCCTTCTCCCTCCCTTTCCAGGCATGTGTTTGTGATCTAAACTGGACCATAGTATTCCCCCAGACCTTGCTGGTAGTACAAATTCAGAGACTTATTCTATCTGCTCTTGGGTGTTTTCTCTGGCCCTAAGGAGAATGCTGAGGGACAACTGAACAACTGAAAGAAATATAGAGGGACGTAGAAAAATGATGGAAGGAAGGAAGGAGGGAAAAGGAAAGGAGGAAGGGAGGGAGGAAGGAAATATTTGAACCTCTGTATCTAATCATGCCTGAAATTTAGAACTACCTCTGGACTCCCCGGTTTTATGACCTAGTAAATTACCATTTTTTGCTTAAGCTAGTTGATTTGGATCTCTGTCATTTATAATCAAGACAGCCTTGA